>MQUG01000787.1:0-21629 GCA_007213375.1 Steinernema feltiae | reverse complement strand
AAAAAGTGACCAAAAGTTAGACAAAATGTTAGACACTCGCGTTTGGGCCCGAAACTCAACAGCACTCAGTTGTTTAACGCATTCCACAGTGCTTGACAGGCCAATTTATACCGTATACAACAACCAGCCCCTGATTCTGAATCTTCCTTTGCGGAGTTACAATCTGTCTAACATGCGGCCAATAATGTTAGATTGTCTAACAAACCGAATTTTTGGCCGCATTTTTTTCACCTCCGTTTTCAGATTGACACCACCTCTCACTGGCTACGTTGCGTGTGACGCCGTCAATTTCTTCAAAAGTCTGATGCAAATTGTAATTTTGGTTCATCTGAAAACTTTAAAAACCAAGTTTTGACAACTTGAAGAAGTGTTGCTACCAGCGATGCTGCCAGCGAAACGCGGTGACAGGTGAGGGTGCGCAGCTCAAAACGCAAAACGAGAGTCTCTGGCGATGGCTTCTATTAGTAGAGAGTGGGGTGCGAAGCTTGAGGGGCTTCTGGGCGTTTGACATCGGCGTTGTTATCTTTGTTAAATAAACTGTGAATTTGAAAGTGGAAAGGAGAGACAATCAGACAAGACCAGCAATGGCCCTGACGCGATTATGTCAGTTCTATTAGTATTCGTCTATTTTTTGCGCAACCGTGCATACGTACAGTCCGAGTGTTCGTTGCAAGACGGAAAATGCGAAATCTAAAAAACGCTTTTGACACCTCAAAGAGGCGATGCTACAACGCATTGTATTAATGTAAACTCGGTGCGAATCACGTTGTTTTGCAGAGCTGCATTAATTCTGCAAAATTCAGCGAATTCACAAAGATCGGATCAAGCGTGATTGGAGCTTTGCGCACTCAACCGAAGCTCCACGCGGATCTCCTTCAAAATAAGGTGAGACTGGAATGTTGCGAGTCAAGTGCAAATCGATTATTTCAGACCGTTTTGGCCGCAAAAACTCCACCGCCATCTCCCGCATCTTCCGGACTACCACCACGTTTCTAACCCATAACCGCTGTAATCACACAATAACCCCTGTCCACGCATCTCATTCCAGAGAAACAACCAACCTTGGCCGCAAATTGCGGGAAAAAAGTTAGACAGCATGTTAGACACCCTCGATTCTGCCCGAAACTCAACAGCACGCTGCTGTTTAACGCTTACTACCGTGCATTCTAGCCTCAAATATACCGTAAACAGCAACGCACCAGACCCTTCCCTCCAGAGTTATCAGCTGTCTAACAGCGGCCAAGGAATGTTAGACTGTCTAACAAATTCTTTTTTGGCCGCCAGCCAGATTCCCGCTGTCAAACGTTAGACGATGGACAAACTTAGACAACGTCTAAAGTTGTGACCACAAATGTTAGACAGACGAAATTTTGGCCGCAAATTGTTAGACATTCTTGGACACGGAAGCCGTCAAACTGGGCGGTCAAGTAATTGGCCGCATATCTAACTTTTTGGCCACAAATTTAGACGAAATTGGAAAAAGTCTAACGTGGCGGACAGACTTTTGGACACTTGTCTAACAGATAGCCGAGCGGGCAAAAATGTTGGACCGTCTGAACATTCCCGCCAAACCCGCGGTTTCCCGCCACTTTGGTCACTTTTGGTCAGTCTAACAATAACAGTTATTCAGCAACGGATGGCAGGAACGGGTAGAGGGATAGCGAGCGAGGCAACCCTCCCAGCGGAGAGAGCAGCTGGTGTGAATGTGACCGAGCGCCGCGGTCCTGACAGACAGAGACGTGTTGTGGTCGGTTGGCGCGCAGTAGCGTCGAAAATCGATCGAACGCGTGTTTGCCGTAAGCGGCGTCGACTATCTCTGCGAATCTTCTTCAACTGAACGTGAGTTACTTTCACTGTTGCGAATGGACCGCTCGAGCAAACTGTTCTTAAAAGACTTTTAATTTACCGACATCTGTCCCTTCGTTAACCTTAGTTAATATCATTGTGTTAAACTTTGGAGTTATCGAGATCACTTGCCAAGACAGCTTTAAAAAAGAGCTTTAACTGAGGCGTTCCAAGTCGTTATGCTCGTTTATAAACTCGGGTTCCCTTCAACGCTTTTCCGACCTGCAAGTTCGAGTGCCATAGTAACGTGGAATTTGTCGGCGTAGCTCAATGTCCTGAGTACGTCTTCAAGTACATGATGAAGGGCCACGTATGTGAGAGTGCAAGGTGAGAAGCAATCTAACCGCCAAGTAACATTTTTTGCTGACCTTAATTAACCTGCATTGACCTGAATTCAGCTACTTCCACCGACCTTGGCAAGCGGAAGCCTCCAATTGAACCACAAAATCGTCACAGGATATCAGGAAGCTGCCTGGTAAAGGAAACCACAAAAGCACATAATATCGGTGAATCTGTTAAGGTTACATAACGGCCACACGTGCAAGATCCTGGAAATTCAGTTTCTAATGCTGACCACGATATCGGACACTGACTTCAGCAGCGAGGTGAACGATTGGAACGATTCAAAACGCAACTGGAACAGCTCCAAAGCATCACGTTCGCTCGATACTATCCGTATCCCGAACAGCTCCGAACAGTATCCTCCGACAGGCACGCGCCTCGCTCATGGAGGTAAATACCGTAGAATGTGATGATTAAAAAATAGAACAACATGCAGATCAAACATGTAGGCATGACGACGGACTCTGGTGTGTACAAGGTGTTCCTTGACATCCCAAACGTAGTTTTGAGCACCTCGGATGGTCTTCGCGAACTAGACCGAGGAAAGTGCCGAACCCAGGTATCTAATCCTGCAATTCCCCTTTCTAACCGAATACCCAACGTAGCGGAGTGCTAGTTTGTCCCTTGACTGCTCTCGCAAACTTCACATGCAACCCTCTCGAAGCAGGCGATAAGCAAAGATGCTCTACCTGCCCAACGTCCCACACGTCAACGGACAACAACTCTTCTTGGATTGAAGAAAACCTTGCAAGGCTTGGCCGCCTTAACTGTAGGTCAAAACGAATTTGAGCAAATAACTAGTTTGTTCAGGTGGACTCCAAAAAATACGATTTTGAATCCGAGCCGATCGGATTCATCATGCACGAATATCGAACAACACTTTTGGGCGGATTAATTTCGATAATCATCGGAATCACCGCAAAGTGTTGCTGCCGCTTATGCCACCGTTTTCTTGCCGATTAATTGTTGAAAATTGACATTTGATAAAGGCGTTTATTTGTTTGATAATCTGCTATCCTTAACGATAACCGTGGTTTCGTTTCGTGACGGTCGAGAAAGAGAGAGAGAGAGACTAGGGGTAAAAGGGGTGATTGGCGACGGCGACCTTGGACGAACTGGGATGTGTGGCGTGCTGAAAATTGCAAAAGCTTACGACACCTAGGATTCCCAAGCCGTCTCCGATCCAAGTACTAGCTAGGCCCGACGCTGCTTGACTTGCGAGATCTGACGAGATCGCGTATGTTCAGCGTGGTATGATCGTAAGCGACAACTGTGTTGTAGAAGTCGAATATATCAAAAATGCAAATTGAAAATGTTGCTTTAGAACAATTTTAAGTTTATTTCTGGTCAGAAAAGCATCCTTTTTAATGTTTACAGTAAAATTTAGGTTCGAATTCGCGAAGGAAGCCTTGATTTTGACCAAAAATAGCCCAGAAAAGTGGCAAAGAACAATTATTTTGCTCAAATTCGTTTTGCACCTTCTTCAGCGCGAAGAATTGAACCGACGAACTGAGATCGCGTATGTTCAGCGTGGACTCGAAGAGTTCCTGGGAAGTCCCCATGAGCGAGCGCAGATGATGCTTAATAGCAGCCCATGTCCCCTCAATCGACTGTGTGTGGGCACCGGTTTCTGGATCCACGAAATTGTAACAGTGATTAACCTATAATTGTAAAATGGCAATTATAAGGTAAAGACTAATTAGTGTTACCTTTTTTGATGAATGTAGTGGTTGTAAAGTGCCGAAATTCGGCCGTATGCGGACCACGAGTCGACCTTCTGCTGCTCAAATGCTTCGCGATTGCGGGGATGGTGCTTCTCGCAGCCACTAGAAGGAGTGTCGGCACAAGGCCGGAAACGACGCTAGCCCAAAACAGCAATGCTAATCACATTCGCATTGCGGAAGACAGGCACTGCCTGAATAGCAGTGCACCAACACTAGTCTCTGGACATCTGTTCGTTCCATTCCGAAGGTTGCCACGAGTCGACCATCGCCAAGCTCCGGCTGATGTGCTTCGCGATAGCGGGGATGGTGTGTCGCGCAGCTCCTACAAGGAGTGGCACAAGGCCGGAGACGACTGTCGCCGAAAAGAGCAATGCTACCAACATTCGCATTGCGGCACTGTCTGAATAGCAGTGCACAAACCTTTTATGTTGATATATTTTATCACAACAGCGTGGGCAGTCGAATCTGTTATAGCTGAATTGGGGCGGATTCTCGTAATCCCAGTTGCATTCTGAAAAAATCAATTTTCACTTGAATCGCAACATTCCTCCAGTCTTACTTTGTTTTGGAGAAGATCCGCGTGAAGTTTCGGTTGAGCGCGCAAAGCTCCAATCAAGCTTGATTAGATCTTTGTGAATTCGCTGAATTTTGCAGAATAAATGCAGCTCTTCAATACAGCGTGATTCGCACCGAGTTCACATTAACACAATGCGTTATAGCATCTCTTATTATCAAAAGTATCAAAAGCATTTTTCAGATGAATAAAAGTTCACATTTGCAAGAGACATTGTTGCAAGACCCAAACTATTCAACCGTAATCGTCTGAATTTGCAGATTTCAGTCTAGGGGACGTCCGGAGCGTCGCGGTGTTCGCGAGTGGTCTCGAGAGGGTGCGTTGTTTGGGAGTAGAACGAGGCTAACAACCTCAGTTGTTGAACGCGGTGACTCACGAGAGATTAACGAATACGATTACGAATGTACACGGGTCGGCCTGGCGCTCACGCGCTGCCGGCTTATATAGCCTCCGGATCGCTTGGGCGGTCTCGCAATCGGTGATAACCCCATAAATGATTCCAAAGATCAGCGTTCCCGCCATGGCTGCGGGCACCACTCTCTTCTGAGCTCCAGCGAACTTTATTGTGCGCTACTGTAGAAATCAGAAATGTGACATAGAAATGGCGCCACATTCTGACGAGAGACGTAAAGAGTGAAGAATGAGGAGGGAAGGCAGCCTTTTATTTGTTCACGTCGACGCTCAAAAGTACAACAAAACGGCATTCTTCTGCCTTTGGTCTCTCCATCATGAGTCTGAGACTCTTGCGCGCTTCGGTGAAGAAGCGGTGCTTTGATCGTCAGGTTCAATTTCAAAAATTCTGGAAAAAACTGTTATTTAACCTACAAAACCACATTCCAAGTTTACCTAAATTTGAAGAAGTTCCTCGTGGATGAACGCAGAACGGGAACGTATTAGAGGAATGCGGTTGCGCTGAATTTTGGAGAATAAATACAAATCATCACAATACAATACAAACAAAGCGCATTGTCGACGCCGTTCTGCGCTTCCCGGGCTCTCACACGGAAATTGGTTAAAAATAACAAGACAAAACTCGTGTAAAGTCAACGGTCGATCGCATTTGCGATTGCGGGTGCCGCAAACAGCGAGGGAAGAGGTGCTACCGCGGCGTGATCGTAAAAATGTCGACCGATTTTTGGCACGAAAAAGCTCTGGAAGAGATGAGTCATTGGCTGAAGCAGCCAGTTCAAGTGCTCACTGCGCTTCCCTACGCGACTTCACTTCATTTAAAAGTGTTAATGCGATTACGATCATCTAAATGTCCCCGGCTATCCGTGACGTATCTGATCTGCATGCTGCCAGCCAATTGCTGACTTTTTCCCCGAAGAGAGCAACACATCTGGCGTCATGGTTATGTCCAACGCATCGTCGCCCAGCGGACGTTCAGGGTGTTCAACTGAGCCCCAACTCATAGGATGTTTGTGTCATTGGCAAGTTTTGAACGAATAGCTGCATTCAACCGTTAAACCGGTGTTTATCGATTGTTCTTACGACCAATTACAGTATCTTAGAGATCGGACAAAGGCGAATTGGATAATAAAACACCATGAAGAAGCATGTTCATGCACTTTAGACATCAGCGCGAATTTGGCTGAGCTGCATCAGAAGCGAATAAATTCGTTCCTTAAGAAGAACGTTCTCGGCCTCCAGTGCTTCGCTTTCAGCAATGTCGTCAATCGTCTTGAACTGTTAATTTTCAGGTCTAAACCAATACGACTTGTATGAATAGTGAGTGAATAGTGGGGAAAATTACGGAATTTCAGCTGCAGGGTGACGACAATGCACTGTAAATCCGATGTGTGCAGCGTTGCGGGGGCTTCCTCTCATGGAACGGCGCTCAGTCCCATCTCGTTGAAGGCAGTTGCTTCCGATTCAGCGTCGTTAACCGTGGAAACGAAGTTGATCGTCTTGAATTGCTGTCTCCACAGCTCGACGATCTTCCGCAGATCGTCCATTCCGAGTCCATTCCAACGAATGGACTCTTCAACTCGGAGAGTTGAGAAATGATTTCTTGTTCTGCACTGGACACAAGGCGCGGAAGTAGCCGTGGCAGACTGGAATCAGCCTCATCGACCAGGCTAAATCTAGAAAAATGTAAATGTATCAAAATATCAAAGATTTTTGGTCAAATTTCATGAAATGTGCCTTGAGCGGAAGATCGTCGAGCTGTGGAGACTACTAACAGTCCATTCCCCACATTCAAAGAAACTCACATTTTCCTCGGCCATGAATTTCCTCTTCTGCGGTACTTGCCGAATGTTCACTCGAGTTTCTGACGTTCTGCGTGCGTTTAAGGAAGTCCAGGGCAAAAAAGACCAGTCGAGGACTTTTGAACTGGTTGTTTGTAGAACTTATCGAGAGCGTGAGCTTACTTTCCAGAACTTCCTCAAGCGTTGGCTCTAAGAGCTCTTTGTCGTAAAGAGTCTTCAGAAATTCGCCAAATAGCTTCAACCTAGAGGTAATCGAATTAGGATTAAATTAAGGGGAAATTGCATTCAGGAACTTTCAGGTTAAGTTTGCTCGCGCCGTCGATTTCCAACAATTAAAGAAACTCACGTTCAGTTGAAGAAGATTCGCAGAGTTGGTCGACGCCGCTTGCGGCAAACGCAGACGCGTCCGATCGATTTTAGGCGCGACTACGCGCCAACCGACCACCACACGTCTGTGTCTGTCACGACCGTTGCGCTCTCTCCGCTGGGAGGGTCGCCTCGCTTGCCGTCCCTCTACCCTCCTGCCATCCGTTGCTGAGCAACTCACATCAGTTGAACTGGGGCGGATTCTCATAATCCCAAAATATTCTGAAAAAATCGATTTGCAGTTGAATCGCAACATTCAAGTCTCACCTTGTTTTGAAGAAGATCCGCGTGAAGTTTCGGTTGAGCGCGCAAAGCTCCAATCACGCTTGATCAGATCTATGTGAATTCGCTGAATTTTGCAGAATAAATGCAGCTCCTCAATACAGCGTGATTCACACCGAGTTTACATTAACACAATGCATTGTCGCATCGCAGGTGTCAAAAGCATTTTTTAGATGAACAGTGGCTCTTAGAAACAGTTTTCAGTTTTTAAACCTGACGAGGCTTCAGTTTGTTGACATTTCGAGGTTGGCGAACACGATGCAATCGTCAGAATTTCACAAAAATCCACAAATCTGCAGTTTCGGACGATTTTGCGTCGATAGTTTCGGTCTTGCAGCGAACACTCGTAGTGACTAATAGAACTAACACAATCGCGCCAGGACCATTGCTGTTCTTGACTTGTTCTCTCTCCTCTCCACAATTTATTTAACAAAGGCAACAACGCCGATGTAAACGCCGACCAGAAGTGCTTAACTTGTGGGCCCAGAAGGCCTCCAAGCTAAGCACCCAGCTCATTATGTCACCTTGAATAGGGGCACTCGTAGTGACTTTGCTAGTTTGTTGATCGGGCGCTGGCGCTGAGTGCGCTTGTGCATTTGGGAGTTTTTGGGTTCACAATTCCCTTTGAGGTGTTTTCGAATAGCCCTCGTCATGGCCTCACCCGTGAGGAATGAGGAATTTTCCGCCTTCTGCTAAGAGCGAGCAGCGAGCAACTAAAAAGAAAAATTTGATGTTGTTTTAGACTCTGCAAGTCGAAGCCACTTCCAAACCGCCAATTGCACGTTGCACTCGCTCCTTTTGGGCAACGTTTCGCGCCAAAAATCGATCGCATTTTACAACAACACGACAGCCTCCTCTTCCCCCACTCTTCGCGCCAATTGCGCTCCGCATCGAGCGACAGTCGACGTCTTGTGCTGTGATCTTCAATGAAGGTTTGTTTCATTAGTTATCACACGCTTCACCGCTATTTAGGTTTTATCAATCAATCAATCAATCAGAACAGTCGATCAACGCTGAGACTCATCTTCAACCGGAAGTCCGATTTGATTATTTGATTATTTTTGTTCACTTTTTGCACTTTCAGGCTGCGGATAAGACGCATTAAAGCCAGTCTAGGACAATAAAGGACATGAAAGCCGGAAAGCCAATTGAATCCAACATTTTGGAACCTTCACGCCGAGTGCTCCGTGGCGGAGGAACTCTACACAAGGGTTTATTCGCTATCACAGTGATGATCGAAAATGAGCGAAAGATGATCACAGTGACGTCCTCCCGTCCAGCAACAGTCGCGAACGACTGCTTTTAGATTAAAGATTCTAAAAGGATGCAGTTCAAGAAGTACATTACCGTGGAAACGAATGAGAAGTCCAACAATGTAGGTAATTCAATAATAACAATTTTTGACGCGAATTTTTGAATTTCGCCATCAGCGCATTGTTTTGATTGATCTGATTTAGAGAGCAATAGACAAGGTACTGGCAAGGTACAAGGTAGTCTGCTCCGTTTCCGGAGCTCGGCAGCCGCTTTCCACTGGAGCCGATAGAAAACCATCGAAGCGCCGTCGAGCCCAGCGAAGCCATCGTCACGAATACCGTTGCAACGATCTTTACGAAGACCGTTGCAACGATCGGCACGACGATTGCCATCAGCTCCGACGCAGACATCAAACTCATCCTGGAAGCCACCATTTTTTGGAATTTTGCTCAATATTTAGGAAACGCTGCATCTTGAAAGCTCGATCGAGCTCAAAATTAGCTTATTTGTTTGCATTAAGAGCAAAATCTTTACCATTTGAAAGTCGATATCCTCAGACATCAAACTCATACTCGAAGCCATCGACAGAGTCACCGCTACGAGACTCCCTCGCAACCCACCACCCGTCGCCATTGTCACTCATTGAAATCAACCAGGACTATTATTGTGTGTGCTATTATTCTCTTAGTAAAGATCTGTAAATCCCGCGTGGCGAAGCGAGCACATTCAACTACACACATGACCTACATTAGTTCTTACAGGACGAGAAATAGCGAAGGAAGTTGGAGCTTCCGAGAGATAAACAGAACGCCAAATGTTTCAGTGTCAGACGACAAATTCTGTCAGTTTTCGAGCGTTCATGGTGTTCAGTGCAAATATGAAATCCGAAGTGATGTTCTTGCAATTCGCGCTCGCTCCAGTTCAAAATTCAAGATTTTCAAGATGGTAGCTTACAATCACAGTTCCGTTGTTTAACTTTGCTTCTTACCAGCAAACAACCGCATCATCACCAAATCAGACACATCTATCCTCGTTGCAAGCTTCCATTAGAAATGTCTAGAAACGAGCGAGTTTAGCTCTCCGGAAGGCGCGATGCTCCTCAGATGGCTCGAACGCTTGTTTTCGGAAATTGAGTTCTGGACTTATCACTACGCCTTCAACCGACTGCTGCAAAAGCAATTTTCAAGAAGAATCACCACAAAAATCGTTGTCGGTGACGGAAATTCTAATGCGCATGCGTTGTTTTTTTGTCCATGCGGACTGACAAAATAACAATTTCCACGTGGGAGCACGAACCCACAGGTTGACGCGACTCCTATTGCATCGCTTCTAGTTCGCGCATTAAAAGACTATAAAGACAAAATCAAGCAATTGCGGATCCAAACTATTGGCTCGGCAATGGATCTCGTTCCCTCCGACTTCAGCGAACGCGTGACGGCAGCGTGGAAATGTTGCAATAATGACAGATTTAGATGCAAGTGCGTCACGAATGTGTTCTTAACTTACAAATGGACGTTTCCCAAGGCGACAAACGCTACTTTCAGCGTTGTTCCATACGCGCGTGGCGAATGGAAATACAATTTCCAGATAAATTACGGAATCGAGATGACGATGAGCGAGTTGCTGGAGCATCCCGATTTTAAGAACCTTCGGATTTATTTCATTCGAATCAACGGAATTCATGAAGCCGACAAAATGAAGCCCGTGAACGACGTCGGGATGGAAAAACTCCTTAAATTTGTTTCGTTCCTCTCAAATGAGCCTGGAGTTTCCATTAACAGTCAAAATACAAACGATTTTAGCTCTCCGGAAGGCGCTGTGCTCTTCACCTGGCTCGAACAACGCTGGTTTTCGGAAATTAACTTCTGGACTTATCGACCCGAGTTCAACCGACTGCTGCAAAAGCAGACTTCAAGACGAAGCCCCACAAACATCAAAATCTTTGACGTCATTGGAGACACTGAACTCTTTGTTGACCAACTGAGTTCAGGTCAGATGACGAGGTTTCGAGCACATCACAATATGTTCTCTTCCGATGTGATGGAGGGAATCATCCAGAGCTTCCTCCGAAACCCAAGTGCGAAGATGATTGACATTGCAACTTCCTTCGATGATTCCACAGAGGGTCATTTGATGGAGATGGCGGTGAGAGGATTGTGCGGAAGAGTTGAAGGAAAATTCATCTTTGAGAATCCGTTTCATCGCCTCAAAGTTTCGCCGCATTCTTGTGATGTCTATGTTTCCGAGTGGACCTGCGTCACCACATGAAGTGGGTGTAGCGCAAGCTACACTCCAATTTATACTCCGCATCTGTTATGCATAAAGGCTAATAAGCTAATAAATTAGGCTAATAAATGATTTGTCAAATTCACCTTTTATTTGAATTGCATATCAGAGTAGCTTTTTCTCGATGGTTCAAGCAAGACAGCTCTCCTGACCAGTGTCTGCATCCTAGAAGCTTTGAAATGAAGTTTCGCGACTATCTGATTCTCATTTTGCTTTCGCGTGGACCTGCGTCACTGTGAAGTCGGAGTAGCGCAAGCTTCACTGTAAATTCATTGTAATCATTCCGTATCTGTTGCATTTTGCGTATCCCCCTCTATAATAAAGCGCAAACTGACAGGTACGTTTGTGTGTTTTCCGTCATTCACGACGTTGAATCGACCGGTCGTTCAGAAAACTCAACACAAAGGAGACAAAACCACTGGGCGTTGAACTCACATCAGACACTGCGCACAATCGACAAACAAACACACTGCCAATGAGCCACCGCGCGCACGTCTTTCAAAAGTTGCAATGAGGATACGCGTCAGGTGTCTCATTTTGCGATGACGCCGTTGTTTGTTGGAGAGAAGTTGATGAACGGATCAAAGTGGAATGAAACGAAAATTAAGTCAGTTTTCGAAAGTGCGCTGATAAGCTGTCGACTGCGAATGTGAAAACTGTCGTATGTGTTTGCGCGCGCTCCAGTTGAACATTCAAAATTCAAGAATCAAGTTAGCTTAGAATCACAGTTAAATAGAGGCGCGGATCGCGCGCGCTTCAGAGTTTATGATCAATAAAATAACATTTATTTCCAATTTAACTCTAAACAAAACCTGTTAAGTGTCACCAGCGATGACAGGAGGCGTTGGCGGAGACGGCTCCGGTGGAGGTCAGATCACCGGCCACTCGTAGCGGCGGTGGAGGATTCGAGGAGGCGCGAGCGGATGCCGTAGCCAAGATAAAACGTTTGATTTTCCTGTAAGAATAAAAGTAAGCAAAAACGACACAAAAGAAACATACCTCGTCAGTATGAGGAAAATGACGCCCAGGACGAAACCGAGGACGAATGAGGCAAGCACTATTCTATAGACGAGCTGTTCGGGATTCATTTTCTGGGAGAAAAATGTTTTCAAAAATCAGGATCGACCAACGAGCTCATCAATCACATAATCTAGGAGGTGAGGAGTGGTATGAGTGATCAATTACAAGACGAGAAATGGCTGGCGATGTTGAAAAGACGGAGAACAACGAGATGAAGAGGTGTCATTCTTACCACCAAACCAGGGGTTGGTGCGGGGGACAAGGGAAATCATAGGCCTAGTTTTGAAGTTAACTGTCGGCCTGTCTTACGACAACAATCATATGTCGGTCATCACTGACTTCATCATCAATTCATTAAAGACTCACCGTTTTGTCACCGGACTGTCTACAGTTTGTGGCAAGCGCCGAGGAGCACAAATGCTCAAACATCTGTTCAATGTGCAATTCCAGAGGACCTGATTATCCATGTGTAGGAGATTTCACATTTCACTGCAATAACTGCAATCTGTACTTTCCAAATCCAAATCTTTCCAAACCCTTCAATATTCATCGTCAAAAGAGAAGATCAAAGAGATCATACATGTTTCTAAAATTGTTTTATTACAGATAAGATAGTTTATGCACCCAGAGAAGCTGCTGCTCACAATGCATTGGGAAAGCCGCTAGTAAGTGATTCTGTCAAGAAGTATGCTGGTGTCCCGCCCTTGGCGACTACGTGCATTAGTAGTGCAAGCGTGCAACATTGTATTGCCAGTCATCCTATCCTATTGTCCTATTGTCAGTCTATCGCTCAGCAGCCGCCGCAGGCGGTTGCTCGAGCCTCCCTGTCCTGGATAAAGATCGTGCAGCAAACCATCGCGTCCAATCCCTTTTGAGTACTGGACATTGGCTCTGCTGCAATACACCCAATCCGCCCGAAATTCACGACTGTTTTTAGAAACCTGTGAAACAATCCATATCTCGGAAAATTGGTTTTTCTTGCACTTCACCGTGAATTTGTTCGGTGTATTGCGATGCGAGCAAATCAGCTAGAAAAAGTTTCTCCATCCAAAAGTCACGCTCCATTCTATTCGGTTTTTCCAGTTTTCTGTGAATGCTTTAGGCAGTAGCGCTGGCTAAAAGCTTAGAATAGTTTCAGAGTATCACTTTTGAGGGGGCGCGACATAACGCCGAAAGCCGAATGCCGAAAGACCCACTTTTGAATGCGATGCAAACATAGTTAGCAGTTAGCACAACTATGTCACACTCATTGTATTGAAGAGTTTTATTAATATAGTAAAATTCCAAGATTTTGTCAAGTTCGCATCTAGTCAGGTTTGAGCTTTGTTTCTAATTGATCGTTCACGTGGATTATTCTCTTCAATTCAATGTAGGCTTGGCGATGGTTTTCTATTGTAAAATAAATTCTTGTTTCAGAATTTCAAATTTCGGTAATTTCAAAATCAAAGTTCAGAAGTCACCTGTGGAGTGAGATCCACAGTGTCACAACCCACCGATGAGAGCAAGTCGCCGCCCGCAAAGCTTTCCAGATTGCCGTCCGTTGCAACTGAAGAGTTTAATTGGTCTGACGAGGATGAAGACGCCCACAGCGGTAGCAAAACCAAGCGAAAGTAGCGGTTTTCTTTTAAACAGATTTTCAAAAAGTCCTCTTTTTAATTCCCTATTTTAATCTATTAATCTCTAATTATACTGAAATTCTGTGAAAGTATCCCCTAATCTCAACTCTCACCTCAACGATGTTGTTTCTGAATTTTTGCAAGAACAAATTGTTTGTTTTTGATGACCTGAACTTCCTAGGGACCTTTGCAAGTCTGTTGTCGCTGCACGGGTGCCTTTTCTCCTTGTAGCGCGTCTTCGCGCCAAAATCGATCGGAGCGTTGACGACGACGACACGACAGAGGCACAACTGCCTCCTCCCTCGCTGTTTGCGGCGATTGCGCTCCGCACCGACCGGCCGTCGACATCGCGCGCTCAAGTCTTCAAAATAGGTTTGTTTTGTTGAATTTTTGCTCGTCTTCTCATTGCTTGTCATTATAGGACGTGAACGTAGGATGAACGCACGCCTCGCAAAACGTGCAATGCATTAAATCTGCAAAATTCAACGAAACAACAAACTGCTTGGTTAACGCTTCAACTTCCTCTCCTTCAAACCAAAGTAAGCTTGCTTGAAATCTTTGATACTGCCGTTCTACCCGTGTTCTCGCATCATGTTCCCGTCTAACTCTGGAGAGTTTCAGGCATGCAAAGTCTCCATAAAACAGAGATCGCGCGCTCTTGTAACTGAAGACCTTTCTCAACTTCACCATTCATCACGACAGGCATGATGGACTAATGGACCCTGGTAGTCATCAATGGGAGGAAAATGATGAAGAGAACAAACCTGGAGTATGGTCTGCGATCGGCGCTCGTTAAAGAAGACAGAGAAAAGCTGACCGATAGACCGATACACTTTCCTGGCAGGAGCTCCTCATGGAATGGTAGTCATCGGAGACTTCCACTTTTTGCCGAAATGCAACCATGAAGTTAACAAGCGATGAAATTAACAAAGGTAGATCAGATATCGTATATCAGATTAAACAATTTTTTAGCAAGCGACAAGCAAGAAGATCTGAATGCAGTGCAAAAACGAGAACCTGAAGATGCGTCTCAAGGACTGCTGACGTGCTGACGGTTACTACTGGCAACACATGGTGCAAAGTAAGAAAATAACGACAGCTGGCAATATCCGTCACACTTACAACAGGTCCATCAGCAAACAGATAAGCTTTGAGTACGTTTTCAACCAGCCGTTTGTGTGATTTGCGTTGATACGTTCCAGAAGGCAGTATACGCATACGATGGCGAACGCTTCGTAATATTCCATTATGTGGGGAGTGAGGACGTGGCAGACATAGTTGCCAGAGCTCACGGGAACGACAAATCGAAAGATCGGACGTTTCTACGAACAAAGCACGAAGTCTTGGAGAAGATCAGAGAAGGTGTACAACACCCGAAAGTCACTGCAGGAGAGGTTAGCGCGCAATTCACTGTTGTTTCCACGGAATCTTTTAGCTCTCATGGAGGGCCTATCCAAGACATGCCGCGAAATGAGAAGCGAGTCAAGAACATAAAGCAACAAGTTGATGCAGAAAAGCGCGTTACGCAGGACTCCTTTTACAATATTTGCCTGCTAAGCCACGCGCTTACTATGAGTCTATGTTTCCACAGGCTTCCATTGTTCTTTGCACTTTGTAGTTCAATGAATATGATTCTTTTAAAAGGTCGTTTATCCAGAGCTTCCAAGTGGGCGAACGGGTTACCTTACGTTTGTATGCGGCACCACTCATTGACGAAGGCAATGAAAACGTCGTGAAAACATGCCCAAGTCGCCCACGCCGCTGCCCACGTTTGCAAGGTTCCCACGCCCACGCCCACGTCTTAGACCAACCCTCGCATAGATTAAATACTACCTTCTCCGGCGATTTCGCATAGCAAAATGAAAGAAACACACAGAAAGAGTGAGAACGCAAAGACTGCGCAAAAAGTGAGTGACTCGCTCTGGTCTTCGGTGATCAACGTAAATTGGGGTTGCGTGCGGATGCGCGAATATTGGGAATCACTGTGTTGACATCTTCCCTGGGCAGTACGCTCATCGGAGAAGCATGCCCCCAATTTGTCGACTATGAACTAATGCGGCGCGCTTCACAGAGTCCTAGTGATTGGCATGTGATTGGCATGCTTCTCATGGTCAGTGGCGCTTCTCTGGGATGAGCGCTCAAATAGGATCGCATTGAAGCACAAGTAAGCACGTGAAAAGAGGCGAGTGAGAATAGAGAAGTAAAACCGTAGAAACACTAGCGCATGACTGCGAGGCGAAAGCGAAATAGAAGCAGCAATACAGGCCGAACCCTATACGAAAAAAGCTGGTCTCATCAGCGAAGACATTACCACATTTGCTGTCTTGTTTTAGGCTCGATTCAGCGTACATCGCGCGTGACCGATGCGAGACCCGTGCGCAATCTCAGGCCGCGCCGTCACACGCGCGCGATCATGCACAAAAAGTTGCCTCGCAGGCAGTGCGGGCAGCATTGCACAGGCTTCGAGGTCTAAAAACGTGCTTTTTGATGCTATCGGAGGCCCTTGAAATTATAAGCGCACAAATCAAAATATTGAATGTTACGATAGTTTTTCACACACGCGCGTGAAAATCGAAGCTTCGCGATTCATTTACGTTTTATTGCGTTCAAATCCGCAACAGTGCGAACGTGCGATCTATTCGCAAATTCTCGAAACGCCTCACTAACGCAGCGCGCTATTTTTTCCGCGAAATTAAATTCGCTGCACGCTGAATGCGCTGTTTCGTGCGGAGGTAAATAGCGCATACGCCACGGGCCACGCTTTTCGTTGTTTCGTTGTTTGTGGCTATTTTTGTTTTTGCTTTTGAGGGCACCATCAACTCCGTGATTTGTGCTCGGCTTTTCGCGATCATTTTGCAGCGAATTCCATTTGTCGGTTGTTTGCGGCGCAAAATCTTGCCTATCAATGCTCCGACTTTGCTACTCTGCTTTCTTGCTTCACGTCGCGACGGCTCTGTTCTCATGTTTACTCTGTTTTTTCTATACCGCGCTGCGCATTCGATTGGTGAATATATTCATTCACTTCAGTCCGAAAATGACGAAACATGCGGCAGTTAAATTCGAACTCAGCAGCTCCTTGAAGAAATGGGCTAAATTCACTTCACCTAAAGCGGTTTGTGCTGGATTCGAATGGTAACGTTACTGAGAAAACATTACAATTATGTACATATTCCTCTTTCGTTCTAGGTACGTAACCGGAGAGTACATCGGCTGTGGTGTTGCACACGTCAATTTCCTGGATGGCGGCTTCTTTAAGCACAAATTCCACGACTCTAATTTCAATCTTCGAAACCTCGTCGTCCATTGCGTTCCCGCACAAGGAAACAGAACTTTGATCTGGTCGTGTGAAGCGAAGGGAGAAATCGTCGCTTTTGCGCGCGGCAGGCATAGGATAACTGATACGAGTTCGACAATGACTCACTCGAAGCATGTGAGTTTCTTCAAATGCTGTGCTGTGAAAACCGTTATTCTTTGATTTAGTGGTCGCACCGCTTCAGCTTCCGAAATCCCAGAAGCGCTATTCTGAAAATCGACTTTCATAAGAAGTTTTCTGCAATACCACTTTACTATGTTTCATTTGACGGACATAGAATGTTTTGCGAATTGGAGTTGCGTGTGACTGTGACCAAGTATCTAGCTCATCTATTTTCTCGAATCATCTCATCCGTGTTCTAGGCACGGAAAGTGTGACATGTGCCTTCCACAAAACAATCCGGACGACGCGGTAAAGCTCATCGTTGACGAAAAGACGTTGTGGCTTTCTAAAGAGGTTTGCTCGCATCGAATCTTGGTTGACCTATAGCCCGTTGTTTCAGGTTCTGGGCGCCGCTTCGCCTTTCTTTCATGCTTACTTGAACACTGACGAGCAACGGGATGGGGAATTTCCACTGGCGGGCGTCAGGTTTGACGATTTTATGCTTTTTGTAGCCATCATATACGACGTACACATCGACATTGACAGTGAGTTCCTTGCTTTTAAACCGCTAAGCTCTATTTGACTGTTTTTCAGAAACTTCTCTTCTGTTATTACTGCGTCTTGAGGACATGTTTGAGTGTGCTGCCGTCAGGTCCAAATGCCACGCGTTCCTCTTGTCTACGGGTACGCTGACGAATCAGGAGAAGTTGCGAATCAGCGCTCGTTTCCTTTTCGACGATGTGATCATCGCGGTGATTGAGAAAATGACCATTCAGGAATTGACGGAGGTTGGGCAGAAATTGCAGTTTGAAACCTACGCGAACAAGACAAAGTTGAACGTTTTCAAGTCCATTTCTACACGTTTTTCACTTCTAACCATAAAATAACTGTTTGTTTGTTTGTTTGTTAATGTAATCATGTGTTGTCCTTCTGCCTGGACATGTGCTGTTATATCTTTAATCCCGTTGCCCTTGCGCTTTGCCATCGACTAGAAAGCATCTTTTTAAGGCCGTTTCTGAGCTTCATTCTCGTTTTGTCTTGACTTTTCACGCTGTATCGCATAGAAGCTGTATCTACTTGAATCTCTTGCATTGTTGTTCGCTCGTTCACGTGAGTTTGTCATATGCTTCTCACTTGAATGTTATATTCCACTGGCCCATGGGAGCCTTCATCGGCATCTCTCCGGCGCGCTTTTTCTACTTCGATGCTCATTTCCGCGCATTTATTTGTTGAGATTGCACAAGACAGCACGTTCTCGCGGCCGATCCAGACCGGAAAAGGGCTTGCTGGAGACTGTTTGGTGTCAAGTCGTTCGCATTCGTTCACTTGAGCCGTTTGCGCCTGTTTTTTTTTGTTTAATTTTGTTTTAATAGCGCGACCGCGAACATATATTTAAGGAGAAGATCGAAGCGGAGGAAGGCATCCCACCGGCGCAGCAGCGACTCATCTTCTCGAGGAAACAGATGAACGACGACAAAGGCTCTGCAATACCACTTTACTATGTTTCATTTGACGGACATAGAATGTTTTGCGAATTGGAGTTGCGTGTGACTGTGACCAAGTATCTAGCTCATCTATTTTCTCGAATCATCTCATCCGTGTTCTAGGCACGGAAAGTGTGACATGTGCCTTCCCACAAAACAATCCGGACGACGCGTAAAGCTCATCGTTGACGAAAAGACGTTGTGGCTTTCTAAAGAGGTTTGCTCGCATCGAATCTTGGTTGACCTATAGCCCGTTGTTTCAGGTTCTGGGCGCCGCTTCGCCTTTCTTTCATGGCTTACTTGAACACTGACGAGCAACGGGATGGGAATTTCCACTGGCGGGCGTCAGGTTTGACGATTTTATGCTTTTTGTAGCCATCATATACGACGTACACATCGACATTGACAGTGAGTCCTTGCTTTAAACCGCTAAGCTCTATTGACTGTTTTTTCAGAAACTTCTCTTCTGTTATTACTGCGTCTTGAGGACATGTTTGAGTGTGCTGCCGTCAGGTCCAAATGCCACGCGTTCCTCTTGTCTACGGGTACGCTGACGAATCAGGAGAAGTTGCGAATCAGCGCTCGTTTCCTTTTCGACGATGTGATCATCGCGGTGATTGAGAAAATGACCATTCAGGAATTGACGGAGGTTGGGCAGAAATTGCAGTTTGAAACCTACGCGAACAAGACAAAGTTGAACGTTTTCAAGTCCATTTCTACACGTTTTTCACTTCTAACCATAAAATAACTGTTTGTTTGTTTGTTTGTTAATGTAATCATGTGTTGTCCTTCTGCCTGGACATGTGCTGTTATATCTTTAATCCCGTTGCCCTTGCGCTTTGCCATCGACTAGAAAGCATCTTTTTAAGGCCGTTTCTGAGCTTCATTCTCGTTTTGTCTTGACTTTTCACGCTGTATCGCATAGAAGCTGTAATCTACTTGAATCTCTTGCATTGGTTGTTCGCTCGTTCACGTGAGTTTGTCATATGCTTCTCACTTGAATGTTATATTCCACTGCCATGGGAGCCTTCATCGGCATCTCTCCGGCCGCTTTTTTCTACTTCGATGCTCATTTCCGCGCATTTATTTGTTGAGATTGCCACAAGACAGCACGTTCTCGCGGCCGATCCAGACCGGAAAAGGGCTTGCTGGAGACTGTTTGGTGTCAAGTCGTTCGCATTCGTCACTTGAGCCGTTTGCGCCTGTTTTTTTTGTTTAATTTTGTTTTAATAGCGGCGACCGCGAACATATATTTAAGGAGAAGATCGGAAGCGGAGGGAAGGCATCCCACCGGCGCAGCAGCGACTCATCTTCTCGAGGAAACAGATGAACGACGACAAAGGCGTCGACCGAGGACCGCATCGGTCGGCGGATTATGCAGGACCGCATCACGCATGTTCAGCATCGCCAGCGGCCGCTGTCGAGTCTACAACATCCGGGAAGCAAGAGACACTTTGCTGAAAGTTGTCGATGTGTATTATATAGTTCGATGTGAGATTTTGCCGATTTCGATAATTTCTATTTTGCGCTCGCGAGTCGCGAGGTCTCGCAACGCTTCCGAAACAAAACGCGCGGACGCAGCTTCTGATATTTTGCGTGAAGCGAATTCCGCTGGCAATGAGTTCTGAATGCAGCCAATATTCTGCGCAGAGCTGTTTTGCGCCAACTTAGCGTACCGTATTATGATAGCGAACGAAGATAGAGGATCGTCTCATGGAGTCACTAGCGTACGAAACGAGGTGCGGGGTTGCTTTGCTGCGCAATCCGTTCGTCCGTTGGCAGCACCAAAATTTTCGGATTAGTGCGCTGGCTGCTCTATTCCGCTTTCTTGCGCGATGATTGGTTTTTGTATACATTTGTATCCCGGCGCAGAAGGAATGTCGTGATGTCGCTTCTTCCACTATTATGATCCATCATGCGTAATGTTGTCGGTTCTCTCCTCCTTTCTTATCGTTATTCTGTTTCCTTCTCCACCGCGTTATTGATTGGCGAACTTTAGCTTTTTGCTAAGATTCACTTACTTTCAGGCCGAAAATGACTGAAGAAGCGGCAGTTAAATTCGAGCTTAACAGTTCCTTTCACGATGGACTAAATTTACTTCACCTGAAGTGGAGCTTGCTGGATTCAAATGGTAAGGTAACCATTAAGACGTTACAAGAACATATTCCTCTTTCATTCTAGGTTCGTGAGCGGCGAGTATATCGGCTGTGGTACTGATAGTGAGCACACCTTCGTGTGCCACAACTCAATATATTACTGCAGCTTCGAGAACACCCCATTTGCTCTCCGAAATGCCGTCATCCACTGCTCTCCGTCGAACGAAAGGGAACTTCAATCTGGTCGTGTGAAGCGAAGGGAGAAATTGTCGCTATTGTGGGCTTCAAGAATGTTACAGAAGAGACGAAGATGACGATGAATTGCTCCAAGCATGTGAGTTGATTGAAATACTATTGATGAAAACAATAATTCATTGCTTTAGTGCTCGCAACGCTTCACTTTTCACAATCCCGAAAGCGCTGCCATGGAAATCGACTTTCAGAAGTTTTCTACAGTTTCCGTTTTCAATCCTTATAAGACTGGAGAAATGATGTTTAGCAAACTCGAACTGCGTGTAAAAGTGATAAGGTAGCTCATTGAGTGCTCTAATCATCTAATCCGTGTTTCAGCCATGCTAAGTTTGACGTGTGTCTTCCCGAAAACAAGATGATAAAGTCCCCCCGAGGATGCCGCAAAGGTCATCGTTGAAGGAGAGACGCTGTGGCTTTCCAAAGAAGTTTGCTCGCGGTGTTTCTTGGTCGACATTGTTTGTTTATTGTTTTAGGTTCTGGTGGCGCTTCCCCTTCTTTCACGCTTACTTCAATAATGATTTTAAAGAAAAACAGGAGGGAGAATTTCCTTTGACAGATGTCAAGCTTGACGAGTTTATGCGTTTCCTTGCCATCATCTACGGCGTGCACTTCGATATTGACAGTGAGATTGCTTTTTCACTGCCTTGCTCTACTCTACAAGTTTTCAGAAACCTCTCTTCAGTACCTCCTCCGTCTCGAGGATAAGTATCAGTGCGAGGCAGTCCGATCGAAGTGCCACACGTTCCTCGTGGCAACGGCTACGCTCACGCATCAGGAGAAGCTGGGAATGGGAGATCGTTTCCGCTTCCAGGACGTGATCGACACGGCGATCAAGAAATCGACGTTCATGATTTGATGGTGAT
>MQUG01000786.1:0-22062 GCA_007213375.1 Steinernema feltiae | reverse complement strand
AACGTTTGTGGTGCGCACGTGCTCCATATAGAAGTTCCAGAGGTGGAGTGGAACTTTGCGAATCCACTGGTTTAAGAAGTACTTAGCGAACTTCGCCAAGTCTACCAGACAGCGCGGTCTTTGCTTCTCTCCCATACTTCGGGCTCGGAGGGCGGTGTTTGAAGACTGGATGTATAATGCGCTAAGACCATATGAGCTGGCAATAGCCCTAATGCGCACAAACCTTATAAACCTTATACAGAGAAGAGATTGTCGCGGATGAGTTCTTGTCTCATCGATGCACGCCGGGAGAAGAGATGACCGTAATAGAGAACAACCGTTTACCGGGTTTGCACAACATGACATTTCGGGGATATATACTATTTCCATAGCGATGTGTCAGGTCGCATCCAGTGCGTTGTTGAAGCCGCACCGCTTCGCTTGACCCCTGACCCGACAGGTACGGCTACCGTATACATGATAACCTGCACCGCCACAAGATCATCGCGAACACAGAAATGGACAACGAAGCGCGGGAGAGAAAACTGCTCGCGGAGGCCGGCGAAGTGAAGATCGTCGCGTTTTCAGACTGAGGAAGTCTCCGTTGAGGGTGTTTACAGCTGACCAGCGAGGTGCGATCAACAACGTCATAAAAACGCTGTCGCAAATCGCAATTTTTTTGAATTTTTGTCCAAAACAGTCTCCACAGCGAGGTGTGATCAACAACGTCATAAAAACGCAACGCTGTCGCGAACCACAATGTTGAGTCCTTACTATGTACTTTGAGAGACGACACTTCGAGTCACAACGAATAACAAAACCTACGCTTTCCTTTCAATTCTTGTCTTTGTCTTGCCCATAGTTGCACCCTTGCAACCCACTTGGCCTATGAACCCTCTTCCAGGAGTAGAAGGCTGCAAACGATGGCTTTGCGCACAAACAAGTGCTGATGTGGAAATCGCTGCTTCAGCTCTTCCGGAGAAAGATCGACCTGATGAAGAATCATCAACGGAAACCTCACGAGTCATTCGGGTAGGAGATCTCCTTTCAACGAGGCTCAAATGCTCAAATTCAGAGAAGCCCCGATCGGCGATTTCCGTCCTCCTCGCATAACTACCGCGCTCGGTCACAACAGAAATTGAATCCTCATTTATTCTTCTCAAGCCACCGCTATCCAGTTACTTCTTCTTGAAGATTTCGTCGCTGAGGCCAACGGGCGTCTGGTACTGCGGATCTCTGATACCGGCCTTTCCTTGCGTATTCGCCGGAGCCTTGATTTCTTGAATGCTTCTTCCGAACGCGATCGACTAAAATTAAATAAAAATAACAGGTTGAGAGGATCGAAAATGACGATTATTACCTCGTAGTTGGGATCTGATTTCGGTTGAAGTTTCGTAGGAGCAGCCTTGACGGATGGAGGCTGCTGAAATTGATGTGATTAGAACGTAAACGAAGAAATTCGGGCTTACCTGAGCTGCGACAGCAGCATTCTGCTTGTTCATATACTCCTTGGCGAGTTCAGCGCATTTCTGCACCACGTCGATGGTGACGAAGAGAACAAAGTAGCAGAAGACGGTGAGCGCGTGGAGCACAATGCGGTACGTCTCCTTCTGACGGTCGGGTTTGCGTCCATCTTCTTCGGCGCTTCTTCAGTCAGCCTTGCGTATTCGCCGGAGCCTTGATTTCTTAAATGCTTCTTCCGAACGCGTTCGACTGAAATGAAATAAAAATAACGTGGTACAAACGTGGTTTAGAATACATGTCATAATGAAGAAAGCGCAGAAGAAAAACAACGCGGTGGTTAATGTGGTGACCCTTGGCAAAGGCGCGAGCGAGCGCTGAAAGCAAGTTCGAGCGAGTGTGACATACCATAGCTTACATTACGCGATAGCTTACATTAATGCACTCAAGCATCACTACATTGAGACCAGCATTGCACGCAGCAACACATACGGTCGTCTCGTTGTATCTGTTGTCCATTAAAATGCGAAGTTTGTTGTTAAGGTGGGTCCTGGACGGATCAGCCTGATCCTTTGTACTGTTCAACGGTAAATTAGTGTGTGCGGTTCACCGTTGTCCAACTGTTGTCCATGTGTTGTCCAACCGGGTACTCAGTGCAAACAAAGCGTTTGCACCCGGTGCTTTCACCCCTCACATCCATAAGCTGCATTGACTTTGGCGGAAACGATGTCGTCGTCCTGCCGGTCTGCGACAAACAAAAACCGCAAAATGCAATGTTTTCTGCTTTCAAATTTTTTTCCAGTCGTTTCTGCTGCCTAAGAATTATATAAGGGCCATACGCTGCATTGCGGGAAGGAAGCGCTCGGGAATTTTGCTGAGTTGCGCGGTCCCATAACGAAGAGCATTCGAGAATATTGAACTGCGAACAGTAGTGTTGCGTCATTGGGATTTTTTCCGTCCGCTTCTGCTTCTGTGATTGACATTGATTGCTTTGCTATGCATGATTTGCAAGCGTCTATCGTGTTCTGAAGTTTTTAGTGATATTCAGTGATTTTTCAAATTAATTCATCTTTTTGCTTTCCAGATATTAATGGATCCTTCTGCGGAAGCCGCCGTCGGCTCGATAGCATCCAAAGGCGCCGCGATTGAGTCGCAATCCTTCATTGCAGCTTCAAACTCGATGAATCCTGGCGCCTACGAAGACATGCACAGAAAGTGCAAAGAAGTATTCCCAATGTGCTTCGATGGTGCGAAGGTGGTGGTGCACAAGGGATTAAGCTCTCACTTCCAGGTTTGACGCTCTCTGTAAGCTTGCTTTAATCACTTGTGAGCTGTTTAGGTGTCACATACTGTGAATATGAGCCCTGGAAAAATGGGATACCGCTTTGGGGCAACTTACGTTGGTAACAAACAAACTGGGCCCGGTGAGGTTTTCCCCGTAGTCCTGGGTGAGACTGACGCGTCGGGTAATACGAACGCCACTCTTCTTCATCAGTTTGGCCAAAACTGGAGAGTGAAGCTTATGACTCAAATTCAGGTAATTTGCAGAGAGTTCCATGATCAGGTTCACTACATGCTTGTTGTTACAGCAAAGCAAGCTTGCCTCAGCTCAAGGATCGGTCGATTACAGAGGTCGTCTTACGACTCTTGGACTCACTATGGCCAATATAGATGTCATTAATGAATCGGGATTTGTCGTAGGAACGCTCTTACGCAAGATTACACAGCGGATCGATTTGGGAGCTGAGCTCGTTTATCAGTATGGGAAGAACATCCCCGGTTCGTTGCTTCCTACCTGTTCTTCATCGTTATCAACTTGATTCTTTCAGGCCAACAAATCAGCGTCTTATCCTACGGCGGTCGCTACACAGCCAAGGACTGGATTCTTTCAGGCTCATTGGGAGTTACTGGATTTCACGCCTGCTATTACCACAAACAACATGAAAATCTCGCTTTCGGTGTGGAGCTTGAATCGAACATCCGTCTGCAAGAAGCGATTGCCACATTCGGATATCAAGTTGAACTGCCAGAGGCTGGAGTGATGATGCGCGCCTCGTGCGATACGCAGTGGACTGTGGGCGGAGTTTTGGAGAAGCGAATTTCGCGTGAGCTGCCTTTTACCGTCGCTTTCAGTGGAACGCTCAACCATACAAAGGCGCAGGGAAGGTTTGGCATAGGATTGATCATCGGATAAATTCTCACGTGCTTTTTTGTGATTACTTGATGTTGCCAATGTTTGATTTTAATGTTAGATTTTTATAAATTTATTTACGTAAATTTGATGAATTGATTTGTTGTATGTTCTAGCCGAAACCTTGGGTGGATTTGGATGTTTTCGCAGCCGATTGGCGGCTTGATGTCTTTTAGTGAATTGCATGCCAACTATTTAACACCGTACACCGATGAGTGAGCGTTTTTTCGTCTTCACCGGAGTCAGTTGAGACATTGAACGTGCTGAACAGAGAGACAGCATGGCGGGAAGCAGCGTGGCGCAGTGGGAGCGTGCTGAGCCCAGTCGGTGGACCGAAACCACTCGCTGCTAATCATTTTTCACTGTCATTGAAAATTGATGGATTTTTGTTTGAAACGTTTTGTCATCTGTCACACGGCGAAGCATCTGTTTTGTCAAAACGGAAGAAAATGAAAGTAGAAACCAAAAAGTGTTACTAAACTGACCAATGTTAATGACTTATATATGCGACGTTTGAGCCATGAACGGTAGAGCCTCCTTAGCTCAGCGGTAGAGCGTTAGACTTTTAATCTAACGGTCAGGGGTTCGAATCCCCTAGGTGGCTTGTAATTTTTTTTGTTTTTCCGTCTTTTTTGAATTTGGAAATGCTCTACAGAAATTTTTCTACAGTTTCTTTATGAAATGACCCGCTTATCTTCTGATAACCCATTTGAAAGGTGTTCTTATCTTTCCAAGAGAAACAACGTCGGCAGGCTCATCGCGCTCTGTGCAAGCAAGAAGGCACCGGAGAAGCTGACAAGTTGATCGACGTAATGCAGATCTCTATCACCATTGTTGAATTGTGGTTTTCGACGTATCGCGAATCGGCGCGCTTTGATACTCCTCAAATGCACTCCGGCTCCCGGAACGATTGGGTTCATGCAGTTCCCCAAACTGAGTATCACGAAAAGGTTGTTCGCGTTTGTCGAAGATGTCGAAGAAGCTGATCAAGACGACGAATTTGCACCGTAAGGGGGAAACGTATGTCTTTGAATTTGATTTTCTTCATCAGCATGTTCAGCATGTTCGAAGGAACGCGAAGATCTACTGTCAATCCGATGGGTTCGATGGGATCTGATTTATTCTCGTACCTTTGTTATTATTGAATGTATTGACTCTCCGCGCGATTTTTACTTTGCGGTTTGCATCCGATGGTTGTCTTTCTTGTATTGTCGTCCGAAGCTGATGAAATTTGTCTTTTGTCATTATTTTCGTTTGTCGCGTTGCTTGTGTGTTCCGACGAAAATTCAGTTTTGCTAGTTTCAGATAAAGTCCAAGTCATGGCTGATGTTCGCGACGAGAGCGCTGAGAACACGTTCAATTTCTCGTTTGGCATTACCGATTCACAGCAGCACTCATCAATGATCTGCGCGACTCCTCGTTTACGCAACGCTCGAAGCTTCGTCTCCACTCCTCTCGCTAATAATGGTTGGTTTGCTGATTTCGGCTCATTTGACCCTGACTTTGAGTCGTTTCAGAAAGTCAAAATAGAACTCTTTCGCTGCCCGGTCTGACCGGAATGATTCGTACTCCTGCTCCTGAGCCTAGTCAACATTCTAGAACGGCTGGTTAGTAATTCCTCTTGATGTTTATTCTGAACTGTTGCTGTTGTAGTCGCTTGGAAGAGAGCTCATCCTGGTCCTGACAACAGGCTCGAGGCTAAGCAGATGAGAAATGAGCGACAGCACTATCAAGATGCCCTCAGAATCTCTCCGCTTCGCAATAGCTCGTGGGTTGTCCAGATCAAGAAGGAGTTCATGGTGAAGAATGAGTCTCCCGCTGCCAGCCAGCCTGCTACTACGCCTTCAGTAACTCCAGCTACGTCATTTGCCAGCGTCAGGGAGCAGCTCGTTGTGAAAACTGAACCTCTCGATGCTATCACGCCTGCTGCAATGCCTCAAGGAAGTCCAGTTGCGCCATTTTCCGAGATCAAGAAGCTCACCGTAAAGACTGAACCAATCGTTGCAAGCCCGTTTATCAGAATGCTCTCTTCCACATCTTCTATCATGCCGTTTGTCACCACCAGGAAGCTGCTCGTAGTGAAGACCGAACCTCTCGATGCCATCACCCCTGTTAGAATGCTCCCGTCCATTTCTGCTACTAACTCATTTGCCAATGCCAAGAAACAGCTCGCAGTGAAGATCGAGCCTCTCGCAGCCAGCACCCCAAGAATTTTACCGTCCGCAACTCCAATCACCACGGGTTCAAGTGATATGGACCTCAGCAATCTTGAATTTGATTTCGACGTCAAAACACCAGGGCCAATTGAACGCGCCGATCTTTCCGCTCTCTATTCGCCTCATCCTAATCCTGCCACCGAAGTCGACATGCAGAATTGGAGTGGTAAGTTCGCAAGCGTCGCTGAAGATCTGACTGACTCGAGCGCTGTTTCAGAAAAAGTTATCAGTGATTGGATGAGCGCGAATGTGATTGCCGATGTGGACACGAATCAATGGCGTTTCCGGGTCGTCAACAATGAAACCGACCAGCAGCCAGCGCGTTTCAACGTCGCCGACGCACAAGGGGACCTTATGTGCTCTTTCAAGACTCCTCAGAAAGCGCCGGGGGCATTCCCTCAACGCCTGCGGGATTGGACTCCGTTTCGCGCTGCCCTGCCGTTCACTCCGATTAGGAAGCCCAGGAAGTCTGCGTACCCATCGACGCCAATCGCAGCCAAACCCGACGATCTCGCATATCAACTCGATGTGCCTGCGGCGTTCGTTTCTCCTCTGCCGTCCGTCGAAACCATGTGGAGCGCGCGCACAATTCTGAGCAAGAAAAGCGATAAGTATGAGGTCAAGTGGTAGTAAGTTGGATCTGCTTTGAACGATTTACTGATTACTCTGTTTGCAGTGGCACTTGGGTTGAAGAACATCAATTGAAATCCCATAAGAACACGGCGAAGCATCTGAACAAGTGGGAGAAGATGAAGGAACAAGTCGGTCGGATCAACGACGTCGGCAAGTCACCACACGAGAATTCGGCTACAGTATACTGTAAAATTGGCAGGTATAGGCGAAATTGCGAATTACACCGATTTATTAGGTTGTTTTAGGGGTGACGAATCGACATGTAAAGATCTCGAGAATGTGCTGGCGACTGGAAACGAAGTGCAGAGGCGTCAACTGTTGGCTACGTTGAGAAAGAAAGCGAATTCGTTTCTTGCGGAGGAAGAGTCTTTCATTTTTTAGCACGTGCTTGTTAAACGTTAATTGTTAGTTGTTAGTAAATTCTTTTTACCCGGAATTTCGCGGTTCAATTGTTATCCGAATTTCAGCGTGGAGTATGGTCGGCCAGTGCAAAATCCAATCTGCGCGCGGTGGCATCTTGAGAATTTCCGCGTTTTCAACGCAGCGCGCGGTCGATTGGGGCGGGAAATCGTGTTTCTCGTGCGATCATTTGTTCTCTGACTCATTTCTAAGTGAATCAAGGTAGGAAAGAGCATCACAATTATGCTATCAATGTATCAGATGTGTAAAGAAGCACGTTCAAATGCTGATTTCAGATTATGGTTTGCTGCCAACTCGAATCAAGTGCGCATTCCGCAGAGCGTACCGATTGGACTGGGACTTTTGTCGATGTTTTGGATTGTAATAACGTCTCTCTCGCCTTTTAATCCATAGAAGCGGCTTGCAGGCACGTTTATTCCGCGAATGAAGGCGCCTCGGGCAGCAGCAGTCTGCAGAAGATTCGTTCTTGGCTCTGATGAACAATGAAGCGTGCGTGATGATCGCACTGAGCAATGACAATGTTATCAATTTCCAATCCAGTTGCACGGACAAGGACAGAAGGATTGTGTGTTGGCGGCTCGCTCGATTGGCCAGCGTGTGAAGGAGTGAATTTCGAATTTGGGTAATGCGCTGCGCTGCGCTGGGTAATGTTTGCATTAATTCGAGTTTATTTTTTTAAAAGAGTGAACCTGGCAATTGCTGAAGAATTCTGCGATCTCAAATGACCCTTGAAATGGTGATGTAGCTTCGTCAGAGTACGATATTTGAGCAGGTTAGCTTTGTCCTTCGAGTGTGATACGAAATATGGAATGTTTCAGCTCGACGATAGACAGAGACGTATGCAGACAAAGCGGAGCCAGTGAACAGTGACGCTCTTCGTTTCTCGACAGACCGGTGAAGATCTCCAAACCCTTTCCTCCTCTCACCGGCGGCGGCGACCGCGCGGTGCAGAATAAGAAGGTCAGCATCAAGCTCGTTTCTTACCGCATGGATTAGCAACAGAGAAGATGGGTATCAAATTAATGGATCTTACCCGATTTAACTTGACATCGTTCCTTTCAGTTTCTTGACCTCCTGTTGTTCGAAGGACCCGCGATCGACGACTACCTGGTTGAATGCAGCAGGGCAAACTCGTTTTGAGAAATTGAATGTCAGACCTTTCGTTAAACGCCGAATAAATTGAAAAGATGTAAAAGAGAATGAATGAAAAAGTCTTCTGTCTTTGAAGGGAGGACGATGGCTGCAACGGTGCGGCGGTAGTTGGGTCTTCTTGCCGGGTTTGCCTTCGCTGGTCGATTTGTCGCTCGGTTAAGCGGACTTCTTCCGAGCGTCTTTTGTCGCTTTGCTGATTTTGATCGTGTCGTTTCATTGATGATTTTGTAGTCGCGTCGGCCAAGGAGCTTGAAAACAGCGTTATTTTATAATCGGCGGATTTGCGCGAAATCTTGCAGAAAAAACAAAATCGAAGCCTTTCCGAGAACTTGTAGAACTAGAAGTTAAACTCAACTTATCGCGTCCGTCTCGATTCGCGTCGAGGTCGTGACGTCGGCCGCGCTGGGGTCGGAGATCTTCTGCTTCTGTCGACTTCGTCGAGACGTTCGGTTACTCGTTATATGGAATGTCGCAAGTGTTAGGAGTTGGAGCTACTGGAAGAGAAAATGGGGATACTTGGGGATAAAACGGTTCTGTAAGCACAATTTTGTCTATTCGGGGTTACTCTCAGTCTGAACTTGACCTGATAGCGGCTGTCGCTAATCCACTGTTAAATAGGACGTTCTGGTTTTGTCATAAACGCTTCATTTCTTGTTCGTTGAACGTCAAAGGAGCTGTGCTTCCAATTCCATTCCAGATTCTCTTTTCTGCTTTGTTACGGTCGATCGGAATAAATCGCGGTCTCCGACCACGCGTATGCGATGCTTGACTCAACTCGTTTGCACTGCTTTTAGCACATAAAAGTCACTGAAATGCTAGATTTTGTTCAGAAGCCAATAGAAGATGGAACGCAGCAAGAAACTCTCTCAGGTCGTCTTCAGGAGCATACAATTTCTGAAGGCACAATATGCGCTCATAACGGCTCAGTTAAACGAGCACCTCGGGCGCACTATCAACCTCCTGTACTCTAGTCGCGACTACGCCGTTCACTTCCAGCTGTACGTGACCAACGAATTTGCCTTGCTACCGAACGAAATCATCCACGACGTCCTAGATGCTGAGGCGTGCAGTGAAACATGTCATGGCGACCTCAAAAATATAGCGAGCATCAAGGGTTCCTGGGCGCAATTCGCGCGCCAATTTGCGACTGACGATAGAACATTGAGTTCTCCTCCTGTCTGTTATGAATTTGCGCCTTCGGGACCGGAGGGTGCGATATACTGCGATCCCTCCTCGGTAGATCGCATTGAGCAACTCGCTGAAGTCATCGGCAAAAGCTTGGAGCTGCTCATGAACCCGAAGAGCGCCACCGATAAACGTTTCACCACAACCTACTTCCACAACTTGCTCAGGCAATCCATTCAACTCTTGTGCACAGATCAGGACTACAGCGACCATTTGGAGCTGAATGAGGAGAACGATTTTGCGGATCTACCAACGAAGATCGTCCACGACATTGTAGAAACTGAACTTTGTAACGCATCAAGTTATGCAGATCTTGAACTCCTTGCGCTTCTCGTTGGTTCCTGGGCGGATATTGCGAGGTTTACGTTGCCCTTTAGTAGGTTTCGCGAAACTCGACTTTCTAACACGTACGGTTTTCGGAAGCTAAAAGCAGATGCGCCAAAGCTTTTTCAGGTTATCGAAGTAACCGCCATTCCGGACAGATTTTGCTCCACTCTCGAGTTGATGGGAACTCGATTTTCAGAAATCTTTTGGTTGGGTGAACCGAACCAATCGGACGCAGCGTCGCTTCTAGTAAGAACCTTCTTCACACGCCAGCTGCAGTCGCACTACCTCAGGAAGCTAATATTAAGTACAGTCGGAAAAATTGTAACCGAAAAGCTCCACAAACTCTTCATCAAATTCGTGAAAAGACCGCATTTTGAAGAACTAATTATGCAAACTCCAGATCCAATCCAATTTGAAGTTTTCGAAGCGCTGGCCACGGTCTTTGCATCGACAACTCGCTTTGAAGTCCCCTGCAAATCGATCACCGGAACGAGTTCTAAAGAAACAAGGGAGCGGATTGAGAATCACTTCCAGAGAAAACTGCTTATTGAACGCTCAATTGTATGGAGTCATCCTGATCATAGCACTGCAATCATGAGCTTGAAAACTTGCGAGCGCTATTCAAGCTCAATTGCCATGCGTTTATACAACCTTCGGGGTACAGTCTTATGATGCTGTAAGAAATGGTTATGGATTGTTAATATTATTTTAAGTTAAGAATTAAATTTAGGATTAAATTAAGAAATGAAATAATAAATTTGTGTGCAAAGTCATTAATTTTGAATGGAAGCCGCGTGGCTTTAAAATCACATAAGATGATTTATTTTTAAAAATGATTTATGGTTTATGGGTTATGGTTTTTATGGTTTATGATTTATGCTCTCGAAGACCGTTTTCGCAACTTTGGATTGGTCTACACCGATCATAAAACAGAATTTTGATCATCGGCTGGGAAGATTTATAATTCTTGTTGAATCTCGGCCAAACGGAAGCCGTGTGTTACCATTCGGCGTTCATAGCAGCTCAACTTGCCTTCAATCGGCTACTCGTGGTTGTTACTCAAAACTAACCACTAGATGTGGTTAGTTTTGCTAGCCTTGGTAAAAGAGTAATTCAAATGCTTCTCAAACAAAAGTTTCGAAAACGAAAAAGACGTTTGCGTTCGCAATCACTTCACAAACAGCCATTATGCGTGCGTTTGTTAAGAAGACGCAAGTCAAGAAGAACTGTGTTACGCCATGGATCCGGGGGCGACCAAGGGCCGGAGCCCAGAGTGTAGCGGTGAGTCCCAGTCAGTCTTCCTCTGCCGGAAGTGTCAACTCCCGGCATAACGAGAGCCAACAGTTTCTCTTCTCCTCTTTATTCGGGGATCACAGACAGAGACACACAGAGGGACAAGCGACAGGTTAGGAAGAGAGGTCTTGCGTCGACTGGTCTGTGAATAAGGTGCGGGTGCTCTTCGTGAGTGGGCGGCGCAGCGCAAGCGCGCCTCTGGCGCAACAATTGGAAACATCAAAATAACTTTAATAAATCTCGCTCTTTCATCAATTGTACAAATTATGCCAAAAACAACAACAAAAAACAATTCAGATCATAAAATTCAATTTTTTGACATTGCCGGGAAGGGTATGATTGCGAGAGTCGGAACCGGGATTCCAGTTCATCGCTGTGGCAGCTATTGCAGCTGCAGCCAGCAGAGCTAGCAGAACGGCAAGTCCACCGTATCTTGCGTTCTAAACGATTATTGCAGTTGAAAGTGAAACTGAAAGAAGAATCTTACAGCGGGGTCGGTCATCGAAATCGCGACAAAAGGAAGACCAAACAGAGCCCCGCCGAGATGGGCTGAATCAGCCACGCCATCTTCTGAGATCTCCTTGAAAGTCCTGGCGACGAGCGGCGACAGTCCAAAGAACAAAATCAGAGCAGTGACGGCCAGCCCAATGGCACTCTTCCAACTGTGCGTTTTGTAGAATTCCTAGAAGGAAGAATAAAAATCATCTCAAACTGAATTCAACCAACCCAAGTGAGCGAAATGAGAGCGAATGTCAGATATCCGTAGACAATTGCTGAGGAACCAATTAAGGGCTGCGTATTAGCTACGATCAAGAAGACGAGCGATCCTGAAACGATAGAGTTTGTTTAGTCGATTTTTTGATGATTTGACTTACCTCCTATTGCTGACAGTGTAGTCAGGCCTATGAGCAGAAGCTTCCCGCATACGATTTCAATCGCGAAAGCGTAGAGGATCAAGAAAATGATGTTGCCCAACAAATGAGAATTGCTGAAATTGAATCCTTTGAAACCGCTGTGAAACAGGTTCGCTTACTCCAAATGCGGGAATGCGTAGGTCAAAATTGGGTAGATATGAAAGAAATTTGACACGTCCACTTCCAAGGCTTTCTGAGTGGATGGGAAATACCAGCAGAACCCGAAAAGAAGTCCGAGAACCACGGTGACCACTGGAAATTTGCACAAGACAATCTTGCAGGATTTCCAGAGTTTCGATTGGTCCAATAGGTTAGCGGCGCCAATCAAATAGCTCGCAGAAAACAGCTGTGATTCGGCTTCGAGCTGATTGGTGGGTAGGAGTACGGATTCTGTGTCATCTTCATCGTGGTAAATCGAGATATTTGTAGAGTGGCCACGTTTGGTAAACTTTACCGGCTGAAAGTTGAAAATCAATGGGATTATGTAAAGACATAATTGTGTTTGTGTTATTTTGTTTTATTATAATTGTTTTATTATAATAATTGTGTTATTATAATTGTTATTTTTGTGCAGAACGTGCCACCTTGGCACCAGGACAACTTGGCGCCCACTGAATTTGGTACATTGATCTTTTTGGTTCCAAGTTAAACGTTTCTGCAAGTTGCTCTACGAAGCCTGGAAAGCCAAAAAATAGACGCTAAACCACAGTGGCAGTCAGACTAAGCTTTAGGCAGTTACTATATTAGTCAAAAGCCAAAAACAAAGCCTAAGCGCGTTACGACTAGACATAAAGTTGGCATTTACCGTACTCTTGGCGCCTAGGTGTCTCTCGCCAGGATGTCCTGTCGCTAAATCGGCGGCACCAAGTTGTTCTGCTTCGTTATTTTAGTACCGAACGCAAATTTCTGATAAAAAAATCAACTAAGGACCTCCTTAAGACTGTCAATTGACTTGATTTATCTGAACTGAACTGAAAACAGAGCTTACGGATAACAGCGCTAGGACGCGCCAAGAATAGTATGAACTGATCAAAATAACCAAAACAAACAGTTGTCAAACAATAGCCAATAAAAATCGTTAATTGACATTGTTTTGAGATCAGATCTGACAGAAAATCCGCATGATCCAGCATAATTAATGACATTTCAGGCTAAATTTTTGCGTCATAAGAAATCGAGTGCGACTCTTTATTACATTTGAATTCCGGTCGATTATGATAGTCTATAGTATGATAGTATGATAATTTATGGTCACAGGTTGTTTGCCAACTAAGAATTAAATTGAATTAATCACCGTCAGAGCCGTCAGCGCCAGGCAAAACTGTCATATCATTCGGTCAGGTTAATTCCTCGAGAATTTGTAGCATAGCATGTCACAATCAGTGCTACTTGGTGCGACGTGCTCGCGACGCGTCCTCGCCAAACGCACTTTGCTCTAATTTCGAAATTACTATTTGGTCTCAATAAAAGGGCGCCAATCTGAAGATCCTTCGCCATCTACCCTCCGCCACCCCTATTCTGGCAACGCAAACAGTCAAAGCACATGAAAATGACTCATACCGATGATAATTTTAATTTTAACAAAAAATCGCAAAAAACTCACGTCACAACCGATAAGAACCGCAAGCTCTTGCTGACTGCGTTGATCGACCTAAAACAGCTTCAAGACCATAACTGGATCTGTCCACAAGAACTTACAGTCTGAATAGGCAGCAGAATAGCTTCATTGTCCTCGCCAGCAGCGTTCATGGCAGTATTTCGAGACAGGCCGCCGGTAGAGGGGAGAGAGAGGATCGTCAGTCGCGGACGACTGTCGGCTCGCCACTGATAAGGAGTTGCACGGTGCTCCTCCGCCGGCGCCGCAATGTCAACAATGAAGTCAATTCTTTATGCAATTTGATTACAAACGGCAACATCATATCTAGTGTTTGAGGCCTTCACAAGCAAGATGACTGTAACTAAACGGTCAGGGCAATTCATTTTGTAATTGGAAAACTTACGATAACAAACGGAAACATCAAGTCTAGTGCATTTCAGGCCGTTTCAGGCCCATCAACAGGTCAGGTGAGCTGTTGACAGTAAGTAAATGGCGGCGTCGGAAAGTCGGCGAAATCGTTATCATTTTTAACGCTGCCTCTGTCAACAGAGACCGAGGCTATTGCGTTGGTAACGTGACGTACTTGTCGCTAAAGCACAGAGAAATCGATTGACCACACTGCATTGACACTGAATCCACACTGAAAGGACTACGTCGATTCTCCTAGCTGAATTTGAGCAACGATCTAGCATGGCTGTACCCGAAAGCTATCCGTGCCGAAAGCTATCATCGCCCGACATCAAGGGTGCTCTCAGACAGGAAGAGAAAGCATGACAACCTCATCTTACAACGAAAAGCACGTAAACCGTAAGCTAAATAACTCGCGTCAAGACCACGTCAAGACGCCAAATCCATGCAATCAATGCAATCATAAGTAGTAAGCAATGTATAACTGTTTTTGCGATGCTTTCGGCACATTTACGTCAGCAATTCCATTCCTAATCAATTCGAAAAATGGATCGCAGCAAGCAGCTCTCCGAGATTGTCCGGCGGAGCATGGCAGTGCTGACGACCGTGTGTACATCTCCCTGGTGTGTAAAAACAAAAGAATTGGACCGCGTTTTGAGACAAATTGTGAAGCTTCTCTTCGCCCATCAAGACTACACCGACTGCTCGCAGCTGGATTTGGCCGACGACTTCGTCTGGTTGCCGAACGAAGTGATCTACGGTATCGTAGAATCTGAAGCGTGTGGAGAGGCTCTATATGAAGACTACGCAAATCTTACGGTAATCGACGGTCCCTGGGCGGTCTATGCTCACAAGTTTGCTACTTCCGATAGAAGATCACGCTACAGTGGAATTCAAGAGGATTGCAAATATAAATTCGCCCCATATGCAATGGACAGAGACGCAAATTTTTGTGATCTCTCGATGGATCGCAGTTGGCAGCTCTCCGAGGTCGTTGGCGAATGCCTGGACCTACATGAGAGCCTGAGCAACCATGATGAGGAGGGCTTTACATGCAACAAAATTATGGATCTTTTTAGGCAAAGCGTCCAGTTCATGTGCGTCGATCAAGACTACACGGATCATTTGAGGCTGAATTTGGCTAACGATTTCGCGAATTTGCCGAATACGATCATCGTCGATATCGTTAGCTTCATAGAAGATGCATCTGTGGCGACAAATCTCGCTTTGATTCAGGGTTCATGGGCGAAATATGCGGCTGGTTATTTCCATTTCAGTCAGACCGATGTTAACGACATAAACGACCTTGCTGAGCTCAAAGAGAAAGCGCCACAACTCTACGGGTTCATCCGAATTCAAGCAATTTCAAATGAACGCTGCGAAATTCTCGGTTTGATGGGAACTCGTTTTTCACATGTCCTCTGGCATGAAGAGCCTGACTGCAGGCGATCTGAATCAGCACGCATCCAAGTAACAAAATTTCTCAAACGGCAGTTGGAATCCCAGTTGCTAAGACACTTACTAATGTATGGAGCAACTAGAACTGAAGATCTGAACGAGCTGCTTGTTGAGTTCGTGAAGAGGCCGCAGTTTGAGTATTTATTGAATGAAACCGTGGATGCACTTCCGTTTGAAGTAATCGAAGAAGCGCACAAGGCCTGGGAGTCCGCTAAGCGCTTTGCAGTTAACCGCAAATCGATATTCGGTATAATTTCTGAGGAAACATTGAAGAAAATTGATGAAAAGTTTAGCAAGAATTTTGTCGGTCGCACAATATTTGAGAATCGAAACTTTCTTGAATGGAAATCCAAACATCCAACTCATAACAGAGCGGAGATGGTCTTGGGTGTTTTTGAAAATCATTCATCCTCAAAAATAGAGATTGAGATGGAGTTCAGGAAGCTTCATAACTAGTGCGGTTGACCTATTGAGCATTTGATTTGTTGTTGTTAAATTGAATTCAAATAAATCATTGTCTGTTTCCGAACTGTCTGGGTTGGAACTGTCTGTTACCGAACTGTCTGGGTTGGAACTGTCTGTTTCCGAACTGTCTGGGTTGGAACTGTCTGTTACCGAACTGTCTGGGTTGGAACTGTCTGTCTCCGAACTGTCCGTTCCAGAAGCATGCGTTACAACGAATCAGTTAATTTGCTTCAAGGCCAGTCGCTTCCAGGATACCGGTAAGCAATGCTTGAAGACATGAAGGCGTTGCTTTCGGCATATTTAAGTTAACAATTACCTTCCTAATTAAAAAAATGGATCGCAGCGAGCAACTCTCCAAGGTCGTCCGCAAGAGTATGGCGGAATGGAGCCTGTACATAAGCATGAAGGAAATGGACGACCACTTGAGGCAAACTCTCGACCTTCTCTACACCCACCAGGACTACACAGACCACTTGAAGCTGCTTTTAGCCAACGACTTGGCCTGGCTGCCAAACGAGGTCATTCACGGCGTTTTGGAATCCGAAGCGTGTGGTAAAGCATTCTATGAAGACTTTGCGAATCTTGCTCTACTCAATGGTTCCTGGGCGGATTTTGGCCGCGAGTTTGCGACGGCCGATAGAAGACTGCGTTCCAATGACGTTCAAAACAATCGCAATTACAATTTCAAACGAAATGGAAGGTATAAACGCGCGAAATTCTGTGATTTATCGACCGATCGCAGCGAGCAACTCTCCAAGGTTGTCGGCAAGTGTCTAAAGCTACAGGAGACCCTCAAGAACCCCGATGCGGAGCGCATTACATGGAACGAATTTATGGATCTTCTCAGGCAAAGCGTCCAGTTCCTGTGCGCCGATCAGGATTACATTGACCACTTGGAGCTGAATTTGGCGAACGATTTCGCGAATTTACCAAATACGATCATCGCCGACATCGTAAATACTGCAGGATGTGTGCATATGACGATAAGTCTTGCCTTAATCCAGGGTCTCTGGGCAGAATCTGCAGTTGGTCATTACCTTTTCTCCAATACCGATGTTTACAACGCAACCGGCCTTGTCGAGCTCAAAGCAAAAGCGCCCCAACTCTATGACTCAATCAGATTTCATCGCGTTCCAGATGAACTCTGCGAAATTCTCGATTTGATGGGAACACGATTTTCAGATATCGAATGGTATGAAGAGCCTGATTGCAGGCGATCTGAATCAGCACGCAAACAAGTAACAAAATTGCTCAAGCGGCAGTTGGAATCCCAGTTGCTAAGACGCTTACTAATGTATGGAGAAATTAGAACTGAAGATCTGAACAAGCTGCTTGTTGAGTTCGTGAAAAGACCGCAGTTTGAAGATTTAACTATGACGACCGCAGATTCACTTCCGTTTGAAGTATTCGAAGAAGCGCACAGAGCCTGGGAAACGGCAGAGCACTTTGCAGTTGACCGCAAATGGATTGAAGGTAACATTTCTGCGGAAACTGTGAAGAAAATTGACGAAAAGTTTTGCAAGAGTTTTGTCGGTCGCACAATATTTGAGAATCGAAACTTTTTCGAATGGAAATCCAAACATCCAACTCATAACAGAGCGGAGATGGTCTTGGGTGTTTTTGAAAATCATTCGGCTTCAAAATTAGAGATTCAGATGGAGTTCTGGAAGCTTCATAACTAGTGCGGTTGACCTATTGAGCATTTGATTTGTTGTTGTTAAATTGAATTCAAATAAATCATTGTCTGTGAAGAGGCCGCAGTTTGAATATTTAATTATCGCGACCGCAGATCCACTACAGTTTGAAGTATTCGAAGAAGCGCACGAGGCCTGGGAGTCAGTTAATCGCTTTGCAGTTGACCACAAATGGATCAATGGGACAATTTCCGCGGAAACTTTGAAGAAAATTGAGGAAAAGTTCAAACTTATCAGTAACACAAGCACAACAGCTGAATATGAAAATTTCCTCGAATGGAAATGCAAACATCCTCGTCATAGCGCAGCGGAGATGTCCATCAAAGTTTTTAAAAATCGTTTGGACCAATTTGTAATTAATCTGCAATTCAACAAGCTTATTGAAGAACGCGTGTTGTCGTAAGCAATTTGTATTTGATTTGTTGTTGTTAAATTACATATAATTAAAGTTAAATCACTGTTGGTGCTGTTGTTCTCAGCAAAGCGTTCTCACCTTTTAGCGGAACATTCTCCGCGTTCCACCAGATTAATGGTGGTTTGCGAATGTCGACCGACAGTAGCAAGAGCAATGAGATGATTTGGATTGTAGATTTGTCTGGAGTAAACGTGTTTTCCAGGTATTTAGATTAATCGAAACCGCAATAATAAGGATCGGCAATAAACGTTTCTGTCACAAAGATCACAAATTGGCGCACAGCGGCGACCGGTTGTCACAAATCAGATAACGAGGCGCAATGGACAGTTACGATCGATCAAACTATCGGAATCGTTAGACCCAAAAATCGTATTTTGATCGAGAAGGCTCCAAAAATCGCTGATTACATATTTTGCATAAACTCGTTTCGATTACCTTATTTAGTGCGCTGACCTTAATTCAACGATTTTTTTTGCATTTCCCGCCTCTCAGGCTCTTGTCGGCCCTTAGCCGCCTCTCCCCCTCATATTCGTAGTTAGGGCTTTTGATAGTTGTAGGTCGCCGAATAAACCCGTTAGATAGATCCACGTGTTAGGGATGGGGAAGAAGCGAGACCTTTTTTTCGATTTGTGTCAGCGTAATCGGCGACCTCGCAACAGCGAAACCATAAAATACGACCACGCTGACAGCGCACGTCGACAAAGCTTTTAGTATCTATGCACAAGGCCATCTTCCCGGGGGGCAATTAAAAAACGAACGATAATCGTTGAGGACAAAGCCATCAATCTTTATCCTTTTCGAAGGCGGTGTCGCTTGACAGGACGTTCGATAGTCAGTGCACAACGTCTCCGAAGCGATGAAAGGTTGCGTGGTGCGGTTTGTCCTCGCTATTTATCTGTGTCTTCATCTAGCGGAGGCTAGATACAAGTTGCGGCGCAATGACACATCGATACGACTGGATTGTAAGTTGATCAATTTTTGACCAAAAACGTTAATTTCATTTTTTTTAGGGTTTCGCACGATGCCTCCAATGGCTTATTCAACGTGCCATGATGCCCAGGTTGACTCTACAATCTATCTTGAAGCCAATGTTGACTTCACGAGGCCATGTGAGCAGGATTGGGTGGAGGGTTTCGGTGCTTGTTTCCGAGTTGTCAAACACTCCGAGCCGACATCTTATACAAATCTCTCCAGCCTCTGCCAGAAGATGAACTGCATGACATTACCAACTATTCAAGATTTTGAGATCCGAAACAACTTTGAGTTGTTCGTGGCATTGACGTGAGTCCCTAATTCCGGCGCACTGTAAACTTAATCCTATAAGTGTTAATTTTTTCAGATGAATTCGGTTCCAGATGAATTTGTGGATACGGTTATGACGCTGCTGGGCATGCGGAAGATCGCCACCGTATATTTTACATTTTACTCGCGATCAAGACTGCGCATCGAAGCATTTCAATGAGCGGCACGTATTCCTTTCGACAGAGCTACGGTATTGGATCAGCGTTATAGTATTTGATCCGCAAATTTGAATTGCATCCTTGGTTTGGCGCAGATGATACCAGTTACGATCTCCCGCTTAATCATCTCTCAGCAGTTCTGCTGCGGTAAGCGGTAAAACCAAAAACTGATTTTTTTTCCTCTTATTTTTAGGTGCAGATAATCGTTGGGATAGTCATGTTATTCCTACTGTCGATTGTAATGTCTGTTATATGCAAATGGTGCTGTTTATGGGTCTTTCTCCCTTGCTGGCGAAGACAGCCTTTCTATGATGAAGCTATCAATCTTGAGGATATTTCTCATCTTCCTTAAGAGTAATAAACTGTTCGCTTTGTTTTCTTTTCTTTTGTTGCTTTGTTGGTTGGATGGAAGATTGAGGAATGACCATGGAAACCTGACCGTTCGCGATAGCGGATGACCGGTCGTGCGAGAGAGTCAAGCGATCAGAGAGCGATTTTGTCTATCAATCACTATTTTGTCGTTGTCGAACCTAATTTTGGAGCTTAGAGCGTCAGAGAGCTTATTATATGCGTTATACTGTACGCGCTTGGTTTCTAAAACGCGCATAGAGCAGCTCGCATACAATACCAATGATGACAATGTCAACCAAAATATGACTGGTCGTAATATAATTGAAATTACGTTTTTATTACTTTCAATTTCATGTTTGGAGCGCAGATAGAGTGGAGAAAGCAGATAAATGACCATTTGCAGCTATTTTGCTTCAGACTCAGAGTATTACCGCAGTTCGACCGTTAAAGGGACAGTGACATCGTTCCAAAAAAGTCTCAGATTTTTCTGAAATTTCGTCTACCCCCCACCAAATCGACCCTCCCCATCAAGATGGCGCTTACTGAATCTTTATAGGTCAACTCAGTCTTGAGGTAGCAAGAGTTAACGGGGATCCTACATTTCGTAGAAATTCACTGGTCTTGGCGCGATTTGAATGCAATTGGATTTGCCGAAAACGGCCGTTTTCGGCCGTTTCACGTGTTTCTGATGGCATGAGAGTTCGTCGCAACCTCGGATTGGCATAGAATGGCCATGGAAACACAGGTTTGTGGCCATTTGGCCGAAAAAAGGCAAAAAATGGTTATTCGCTGAACAATCGTGAACTTAGCCGTTCGCGCGCAACCGCACAAATCGATTTTTCATCGTTTATCGGCTATTCAGCCACAAACGTGTGTTTCTATGGCCATTCTATGCCAATCCGAGGTTGCGACGAACTCTCATGCCATCAGAATCACTCGAAACGACCAAAATGGCCGTTTTCGGCAAATCAATTGCATTCAAAGGGGTGACTCCGCCCGCAGGTCTCTGCAGGTTTCTGAGTTTCTCTGCCAAAGGAAATCGGGATTCTAGAAACTTTGGAAATTTCTCTGCCAAGACCGCCCGATCGGTGCCGTCGTTTCAGCGGAAAATGCGATTTCCGTCTCGTTGAGCCATTGCGAATGTGGAATCTCGTTTGGCGTTGCTTTCGGTACATTTAAGTCAACAATTTCCTGACCTAATCAAAGCAGAAATGGATCGCAGCAACAACTTTCCGAAGTCACCGCACGACCATGGAATTGATCTGGATTTGTGGTTTGTGGCCATTTGGCCGAAAAAGAAATTACTTTTTTATTACTTTCGATTTCACGTTACTTCCTCTTCGGCGTCGGCTGGCTCTCAAGCGGTGTTTCCAAGATTTTCTGATGTATTTCGGAGTAATTCCGTAGTAGGCTTAGCTTTAGGTGGTGCCCGTCGTTGTTAGTGAGGAGGGGCATTTATATGCAACAAACAGATAACAAGATAGCAAAATCCTTCAAGGTTGCAAACAATGTGCTAACTCGCGTGGTCTCCAAGATATCGGTGAGCAATGCATGACGACACTGTGTCGCATTGCTTTTGGCACATATAAGTAACATTTCCTGACCTAATCAAAAGCAGAAATGGATCGCAGCAAACAACTCTCTGAGGTCACCGCCAGAGCATGGAATTGATCTGGATTCGCGGGCGCACAAACATGAGGGAATTGAACGACCACCTCATGAAGACTGTCAACCTCCTCTACACCACCAGGATACACAGACACTTGGAGCTGGCTTTTTAGCCGACGACTTGGCCTGGCTGCCAAACGAGGTCATTGACGGCGTTTTGGAATCCGAGAGTGTGGCGAAGCATTCTATGAAGACTTTGCGAATCTTGCTCTATCAATGGTTCCTGGGCGGATTTTGGCGCGCGGTTTGCGACGCCGATAGAACATTGCGTTCGCAGTGACGTTCAAACGATCGCAATTACAATTTCGGCGACACATGGAACGATTGAAAGCGCGAATTCTGTGATCTTTCGATCGATCGCAGCCGGCAGCTTCCGATGTCGTTGGCAAGTGTCTAAAGCTGCAGGAGACCCTCAAGAACCCCGATGCGGAGCGCTTTACATACATCGACTTTATGCATCTTCTCATGCAAACGTTCAGTTCCTGTGCGCCGATCAAGACTACACCGACCAATTTGAGGCTGAATTTGGCGAACGATTTCACGAATTTGCCGATACGGATCATCGCCGACATCGTGAATACTGCAGAATGTGTGCAAATGACGGACAAGTCTTGCCTTAATCCAGGGTCTCTGGGCCAGAATCTGCAGTTGGTCATTACCTTTTCTCCAATACCTATGTTTACGACACAACCGGCCTTTGTTGAGCTCAAAGCGAAAGCACCACAATTCTATGACTCAATCACATTTCATAGCGTTCCAGATGAACTCTGCGAAA
>MQUG01000785.1:0-10669 GCA_007213375.1 Steinernema feltiae | reverse complement strand
CCAACTCCACCACGCATCCCCTCGTCCTCTTCGTCTTCAACACGGACGTCCGTCAGGGATTCAGGATGCTCTTCCGCCGAGTGACGCCCGTGCAGAACGTCTCCAAGTCCGTGTCCGCGTCGGCGAGGAAGAAATAGACGCAAATGACGACCCAGGACTGTGCGCCCGGGGGCAGGAGAATGATGGTCTGATTGACGAATAAATCATTTACATTCCACCGCTCACGATCCAACGCGATTCTGCGTCTTTCCAACAATTATACGCAATACTCTCTGTGGGCGACAAAGCCGGCAAGGATAACGTGCAGCGCGCGATTTGAGCTAGGAGCAACGAAATAGGAATTCGCCACTTCCAAAAGCTTTGTGTAGTCCTGAGGCGAAATCCTCAAGTGGCAGAAGAGTTGCGGCGCCCTATCAGCCTGCATTTCGTTTCGTCGGCGCGAGAAGTGCAGTGTTATTGACCACTCGTCGCTTCCGAGGTTCAGGTCAAAGTTTTGTTTCTTTTCAGAAGTGCCATGCTTCCCAACTCACAAGCGCAAAAACAGCGCGATTGCGAGCGCGTTGGCAACACCGCTGGTCAAGTGGAGCTCGAGATGAGCGCGCCCAGTGCCGATGTGAAGCGGGATTCTGATTCTGCTGTCGCAGTCGAGGACGGTGAGTGAATAGTGGCTAGCAATTCAGGCAAATCTCATTTCGCGATTTTAGTTTACCCTGGTGATGAGAACGCCGTAAATGACGATAACGGTGAAAACATTGCTTCGGTTGAGTCGCAAGTGAAACTCCAAACGGAACATCTGACGGTGCCGCAGGTGATCTCTGCTTCGTCAAAGGCATCCACACGTGACATCACTGAAAGAGAGGAGAGCTCACGCAGCACCAGCGAAATGGAGCATGAAATTCCAAAGGCGAAGGCTGAAACTGAGCCGATCAAGCTGAACGATCAAGAAAACGTTGAGACGACGCCTGAATCCGAAGCAGCCGTCGGCGAGCTGATTGCACGCTTTACCGAGATGAAGCTTGAACCGGATGCTCCCGTCGCAGTGGATTCCGCTGACCGCCAATCGCAGAAGTATTCGCGAGAGTTTATTGTTTCCATCGGAGATTCACCGTCCGTAAGTCGACTGTTAGTCAGCAAACGAGCTTCTCTGCTTTAGGTATCGAATTCCGAGCGTATCGCTCGCTTGACCGGAAGTTGATCGAGTTGGGCTTAGATCGGAACACTCAAAAACGCGGAAAGCCTCGTGCGGTGCTTCCAGTCAAGCAGCCGACGAACATTGCTCAGCGTTCCACTTCCATCAATTTCCAGATGGAAGCTCTACAACCTACGCATAAGGCCGAGAACGCTTGGAAGCCAAGAAAACCAACCGATAAAGTTGCGAAGCTCGTGAGGGAAATCCGCGCTCGTTTGAATAAAGTTACTCCAACGACGTTTGCTACTTTGGGGCGAAGTTGTGGGAGTTGGAACTTCATCAGAAGGAAGAAATCCGGAACGCAGTTATCGATATCATTCACGAGAAGGCCGTCAACGAGCCGCTGTATTGTCCTCTCTATGGCGATCTTTGTATGGCCTTGGCTGTTGACGAATTTAAGAAGAACAAGACGCAACATTTTCTTGATGGAATCCGGAAGAAGGCGCAGCTGATGTTTGAAGGCAGAGAAGAGAACAGAAATGAAACTCTTTTGTCGTTGGCAGAAGAATGGATGAAAGAAGATGACGCGCGCAAAAAGAAAGCAATCGTGGAAAAGATGGATGAATTGAAGGCGAAACGAAAGCGTCGTTCTCTGCGAAACATTGGTTTTATTTGCGAGTTGTACCGTCACGGACTGATTACGAAGCCCATTGTGAAGTGGTGTTTGGTTCAATTGGTGAAAGCGGACACAGAAGCCAAAGTATGGTTTTGTTCTCTGTACGTCACGACAACGATTTTTACTTTTCAGAAAGGTGTCGATGAGGCTTCTGTGGAATGTGCAATCAAGATGATTGCGAGTGCTGGTAAAACATGGGAACGAACGTAAAAAGGAGGAAGCGATGGAAGGACCATCGTTAAGCTGTTTTTTGGAGCATTTATCGGAACGCGCCAATGCCGGAAAATATTACTCCATCCGAATTCGTTTGATGATCGTCGATCTGCAAGAATTGAGGGCTCGGAATTGGATTCCGCGAAAGTCGGAGCAGTCAGAACCAAAGACGTTGGTACAACTTTACGTAGAAATCAAGCAAGAGGAAATGAAGAATCAAGCTGAACGTCTTAAGGTTTGTAATTCATCTCATTTCGTTTAGTATGAACAGGAGCAGAGGCGCAAAGCTGCTCGCTTAGGGCATGGCCACGGCCACCGCATCTTCCGTCGCGATCCCCTCAACGCTCCAGGCAAAACTCTGAAAGAGTATTAAACAATTGCATCTATAATAGTTAACCGTTATTTTAGTGCGACAATAAGACCTGGACGACGAAGCCTTGGGGTAGACAGAATTAATCCAGCTAACTCGAGTTTAGTTTGTTAACCTTGCTGCATGTAATAAACATACAGCTTCAACATTCGCCGACAATTTGTTACTTTTGGACACGAGGTTACCAAATCGGTTACTTCCCCTGCGAGCAAACCAGCGCGCGACAACTTCAATGAGAAATCGAACAAGAGCAATCGGAGAAGCGCAGTGAGGTTACATTCCACCGCGGCTTTTCGTTAAACGGAACTGCAACAGGAGCGCAACTGCACGACGTCACGAAAGATTTGTGCTTAATCAAGGAGAGCTCGCGATGGCTGCACGCATTCCTGAGGTGAAGTCTGCATCGGACGCTACTAGAAGCATCCCCACCTGGACATTTACCATTAAAAATGATGATCATGATGATCCGAGGGCATTTCTTGATTCGCACGTACGCAACGAGACACTTTTCGCCCTTCTTAAGCGCTCAATTCGGCCGCTCACCTCACTCTCTCCTTGTCAGTCGCGAGCTTTGCATCCGCCGTGAGAGGTCGCTTTGCATCCGCCGTGAGAGGTCGCGGAAGGTAGCTGCAGCCTATTTCAAGTCAGAAGAAATCGAATTTTCAACGTCCGGATGGCTGCTGTCTCAAGCGGACCGGTGCTCCGGAGTTCTCGCGCTGCTCGCGACCAGTTCCGCTCGCCCAGGTTTGTTTTCCACTCCGCTCATGTCCATTCAACTCGTTCCTTTGCAGGTCCACCACACACACGGGAAGACTTCCCACGAAGGACCGAAGGAAGCGCGCATCGATGCTTCTAACTACGATCATGGATCTCAGCAAAGCATTTCATCTCAGAATGTTTCGTTTTCTCGATAAATGATTTTGCAGCTTGCTTGTTATTTATTAGTTGGTTGGTGTTTGCTCCTGCGAGATTCGCCAGTTCTGCTTGCTCGGAGCTACGAACTGAATTCGTCGAGATCGAGATTCACAAGTTTTTGATCACATCGACTCGTCAGTCCATCGAATGTGTCGTCGATGAGCTCCGTCATTGTTTGTGGATGTCCAAATGGCATTCGCTGTGGTGAACCACTATGTTTGTAAACCTGCCGCAAAAATTGGGAAGCTCGAAGAAAAAGGGCCTGTAGTGGGATGAACAGAACCAGTGAGGCACGAAGGCTTCAAAGCGTTGCACCCGGGGAAATTGACTAAGAATGCGGGAAGAACGCTCGCTTGCTGGCATTACTGATCCCGTGTGAGTTATTGCCAAACAATAGCTTCCTTCTTGGAATCGCGTTGAGAGAACGATGACAACCCGTTGTGCAATTTGAGAACAATTATTTCTCAGAAAATCATGAATTATCGAAGCTGCACTTTCAGCGCATTTACCCGCGGAGCGACCGACCCACGATCTGAGAACCCTGAAAAGCATCAGCCAGACTTTTTTATTAAACAATAACAAAGTGAGATCACAACACATTCTATCATCGTCTTCTTCAATTTCTAGTAACGGCGAAAACGTTTCGTACAAGAAGGCGAAGTCGATCGGGAACGCGAGCGATGTGAACGCGAGCTGCGTGCACTCGAGCTCGAACGCTTTTGGCTGTTATGCTGCATATCAGTGTATTGGTAGTCGTACAGCTTCATCTGCAAAAATTACAAAATTAGGGATTTCAAAGTTAACCTTTCACATACGTGCAGCTCTTGCAACAACTGACGAACTTCTATCTCGTTGGACACGGGCGACTGACTCATCAGCTGCATCGCCGTCTCCAGCGTCTTCATAGCATTCCTACTTTCGCCTTCCTTCCAATACATTTCAGCTCGTGATAACGCGCTCGAAGACAGAGCGCGATTCCGCTCAATCGCATCTTGATTTGTGATCACAGTACCGGGTGGCGCTGGGCTGCCTGAAACGACGATTGTTTACTAATTGATCGGGAACTAAATACCATAGCTAGCATATCCTCGATTGCCTTGGACAGCGCTTTGGTTCTGGTAGAAGGGTTGTGGCGAATAGTTGAAGGTCGGAGGACGCGGCTGGTTCAGATTCACAGATCCGACGAAAACGGGCGCCTTCTCCACCTTTATGTCCTTCTCGTTGGTGCTGCTCTTCCTAGTTGTTTCATCTAGTTTGCTGTAGTTCAGCCTGGTGAACGCATGGGGGATCAGATTCTGCAGATTGTCAAAGATCTTCGACGGCAACTCTGCGAAAATGGTAGCCAACGATGCATCGCTACTAACGGCGACTGTGGCGAATCCTTTGCTTTGTCCATTGGTTTTATTAAAGTGGATCAGAATGTCAACGACGTCGTTAACGCCAATGCTGCTGAGGATATTCTAAAGATTTATTGAATTTTACATGATTTACTGAATCGTCACTCACAATCAATTCCTCATCGGTTGTCCACCAAGTCATTCCACTAATGTAGCACGCGTAACGGCGCAGTTGTTGCTGGCTCTGGCTAGAAGCAGAGGTAGGAGACGTAACAGGCGTACGCACAGAAACAGGTGCTTTCACACTTCGCACCGAGTGCACAGGATTCGGAATCGCCGGAGGCAGTGACGAGACCTCGTTGCTGGCCGAGTTGCTGCCACCCTCCCTGCTCAGAGCTGGCGAGTCCAACACGCCCAAAGCTATCGCCTCGTTGTAGAGGTCGTCCTCATCGTCAGTACTGCAATGAAACATTGAAAATCGCGACAAATGAAAAGAGACAACTCACAAGTATTTGTCGAAATCCTCCATCGCAATTGCTTCCTTCCACGAACGCTTTTTAGATCTAGAAAATGCGAAAAGTATAGAAAAAACACTCGAAACGCGTCTATTAATACAGCGCGGGAGGCGACAAAGTCCAACAAGAATCAAAAGCGTTTGCGTAAACATCAAAAGCCAAAAAGACCTGCAAATTAATTAATCGGCATAAAAGTTCGCTTACAATTGATGATGAAATGTAATCGTTGCAGGATAAATTGTTCTGACTGTGGGGTATTTGTTGTCTTTCTGAGAAGCAATGCTTCTCAGAAAGCGATGCGTCTGGCATTTTCTTGTCATTTAAGGCTGCAGAGAAAGCGAAAATTCAAATCAAATCATCCAACATGACTTCAAACGACGATTCTTTCGACTACACCAGCGATGGCGAATTCGACGACGAATCGATGTGCGGAATCGAGGAGGAGGAGATCTTTGACATGCCCCGCCGCGTGGATTCCGAAATCCCTCTCATCCTGGAAGATGTTGATTCATTCGCCGACATCGCCGAGAACTTTGAGTTCGTCTTCGGTCAGCGCTACGGCGAAACGCATCCGTACTTCTACCGCGGATCACTGAAGGAAGCGAACAACGCCGCCTTCAAGACGGCAGAGATCCGCAAGCGGCCGCTCGCCATCTACCTACACAAAGACGGCTGTGCTATGAGCCACCAGTTCCCGCAGAAAGTCCTCGCGAAGAAATCGGTTACCGAGCTGCTGAAGAAACATTTTGTGGTGTGGGGATGGGACGTCACCACTCCAGAGAACAAAGCGGCGCTCGAGAAGCAGATGTCCGAAGCCGACATGCGCAGAATACATCGCGAGATCGAGGAAATTCCGTCCGAGTGTTTCCCGGTGCTTCTGGTGATCGTAGCGCCTCGCTGGGTCCATCAGCTCGCCGATCGCATCGACAGCAACTGCGACATCGAACGCGCGCAACAAATCCTCCTCAAGCGACTGAACTTGTGCGTCAACATGAAGCCCGCGGCTAGTGGAGTGATCTACGACGTGGAGAGGGAGGAGATCCTCCAGGAGCAGCAGAGGGCCTACGAAGTGGCACTTGCGGCGGACAAAGCGCGAGAGGAGGAGCTGCAGCGTGCGGAAGCAATTCGAAACGAAAAGGACGCCGTGGAACGAAAGAAACGAGAAGAAGAAGAGCGAATCGAACGCGAAAAAGCGGCCGAAGTCGAGCGGAAGAAGGCGATGCTTCCCGAAGAGCCCCCGCCACCGAAGCGAACGTCGTGACGCTGCGGATCCGCCTCCCGGGCGGCGGAATTGCGGATCGACGATTCAGAATGAGCGAGAAGGTCGAATTCATCCTCACTTTCGTGGATTCGCTTGGATTCCGCAGAACGATCACGTCGTCTTCACTTCGGATCGTCCGAGGAAGAAGCTCGCCGACTTGGCCGTCGAGAAGTCGTTCGCTGACTTAAAGTGGCCTCGAAGGGACGTTTTGGTCGTCGAGGAAATGTTCTGAACAGTTTGATTCAAATACGAGATAATAAATTTTGCTGCACTGCAATCTGAACGTGTACTAGTAATTCAACAGCATTTCTCATGATGCGAAATTCGCCAAGCTGCAAATTTTGATTATTTTGCGATTTAGTGAGAATGTAAACTTGGTGCGCAGCCGGCTTTCGCGATGAAAACTCGTGTGCGAACAATGAAGTTCACACTTCGAATGCATTTACATTTATTTAGATCGCAAGTGCAAGCGTCAGCAAACGTTCCTAGCGTCACTATGTCAACGGGTTCAGCAGGTTCCGGCAATCCGGCAGCGTTTGAGGCGTTCGAAGCAGAAGCGGAGGAACGCCCCGAATGCCACGAGTTCACGCGCTGGGCGAAAGGCGAAGCGTCGCAGGATTCTGTGTTTGTGCACAGCGGTCAAGTGAGTTCTGCTGCAAGGCAAAGGCGTCCTATAGTAATTCATCACGTTGCAGGACTTTCCCGAAGGATACAACACGGATACTTCAGCGTCACAGCCGCAATCTACAACGAATGCAGCGGCACCGCTTGCAGAACAGATGCGCGCTCGCATTCTCGAGGATGATGAACACGTTGTCATGCGGAAGCGACATGAGATGGTGAGATGACGCGGCTGCATTCCTATCGCATAAAGTCGACTTTTCAGTATTTCCACCAAATGCAGAGCGAAGTTGAAGCACAACGTCGCGCTTTGAGAGTCGAATTCATGCGGAGAGAGAAGGCGTTGGCAGAGAGGGAGAGCCGCCTCTGCAGGGACGAATCGGAGAAGCTGAACCGCTTGAAGACCAAGGTTAGCAAGTGTACAATCCCACATTTTGCACGGCGTTTCAGATGAAAGCCGACGCCGACGCGAACATTCAAAAGTGCGCGGAAATGTTGTCGTTGAAGCAGAAAATGGCGGCTTTGGAAGGCGAAATCGGCGTCCTGAAGAAGAACGCGAACAGGAGAAGAGCAGAAGAAACCCGACTGAAGAGCCAACTTGAAACGACGATCGCAGATTTGAAAAGCGAGAGAGCCAGATTACAGCGGGTGGAGGAAGAACGCGAAGCCGAACGGAAGAATTATAAGCAAAGTGAGTGCATCTTCGCTACTGAAAATTCGCTCTTTGCAGATCTCGCGAGAATTAGGAACTCTCAGCGCCGCCCTTCAAACAAGAGGGAAAAGTCGGTTCAGTGGGAATTGGAGGCCGAAACGCAGAGTCAGAGAGATGAGAGCGTTACATCCAGCTTGTCAGCGAGAAGGATCGAAGTTGGAGACGCTGTGCGAAGGAGCTCTGAACAGGGTAGGTCAATCGTGAGACGATTATACTGCGCTGTATGAACTGTCAGCTCCGAGGAAGATTGCAAAGCCTTTCGCGCTACCGGATTCAAACGTATTCTCTATTATGCTTTCTAGATTTCAACGATAGAAACGTGACCCGACTCCATTCACCAAGAATTTCAAACTTGAGCGCCACGTCCTGCAAGTCCACCTCGTCTTCTCTCTCAACTTCTTCGAATCAAAGACCAAGAAACTCGGTTCTTCTTCATAATTTTGAAGAAGAGTCCCCCTGCGGCTGCCGAACGCTCTTGACCAAACCCGGAATCACCAACAGATGGTTCGGAAACTTCAACGTAAGCGCATTGAAGCAAATGACAATAATCAAACCTCGTTTCTAGGTCACGTGGACCGAAGGAGGAAGTCGTGTTGAAGTGTATTCTCCCGAATCCGTGAAACTGAGATTTGCTGCTGACGGGAGGCTTGACATCATTTTGCCGAATTTATCTGGTTTGAGGATCGACAAGCACAATTCGTCTTCGACCGGAGATTACTGGACTGAGCGCGGTGGAGAAATATTCGAGGAGCTCGATATCGAGGAACTCCGCTGCAATCTGTGCTCGGACGGGACATCGTTGGAATGGGAGCAAAAAGACGTTTTGGTTGGTCTTTGTCGAATTCACAATCAATTATAAATCGTCGTTCTGTTCAGCTTCGAAGATTTTCAAACGCTGACACGAAACTGGAGGTTCAGGGCGTCCGTATATGCTTCATCCATCGCCCCGGCAAGGGATTCTACATCACGCACACCAATGAGAGAACGGAGGAGAGAACTCGTTGCTTCGATTATGCGTTTCCGTAAAGTTTTGCGTCTTGATTAAGGTCATGTGCATAAATATTGTCATTGCAATTGGCGTTTTCTCTTGTGCTACTCACTCTGAGTCAGGCAGAGGTCATATAGCTGTGCACTTTGAAGAGAGGTGATCCCGGGAAATCGTTAATTAAAAAATCAGCTTTTGATTTGAGAGTTTAAGGCAACATTCCTTAGCACCTGCCACATCTTCAAACTTTCAAGCTTTCACTCATTTGTTCACACAATCCGCCCTCTGTTCACATCGGAGGACGCGCTCATGGACACTTGTAAGTGGACTCGATTGGACCTCAAGCAGGCGTCCTTTGGCAAACGCAAACGACACTGGTCGGACGTGCATTCTCCGCATCTCGACAGCGAGATGAACAATCAAAATCTACGTTTCATACCATTTCTTGCATTTATACCGGAAAACGAATAAATAAAGCAAGCAAACAATCAAGCCACACAGTTCTTCTTGTTCGCGTCCCAGTGGAACTTTCCCTCGCAGATGCACGCGTCGCTTCCTTCCTCCTTGCCGCAGTACGAGTTCTGAGGGCACTCGTAGCACTGCGTGTGCAGCGTTCCTTCGACGCAGAGCTTCAAGTAGCTGCAGCTGTTGACGAGGTAGCTGATCCCCGGCTGGTAGGAGCTCCCGTCCGAGTCCTTGCAGGCGGCATTCGGGTCACTCTTCGCGGGGTTCCTGGGCTGAAAGTGAGAAACGCGTTAGAACAGAACGGAGAGGAAACTCACATCGATGCAGTTCTTCTTGTTGGCGTCCCACTGGAATCCCGCATCGCACACGCACGCCATCTCGCCGTCCTCAGTGCCACACGAGGCGTTCGCGGGGCACTCGTTCGGCTGCGAGACGAGCTGGCCGTTGAAGCAGACGTTCTTGAAGGTGCACGCGTCGGAGAGCCAGCTGACCATGTTGGGCATCACCTTGCACATCCGCGGATCTCTCGTCTTCTCAAACGCCGAAGCGAGTGAAACGCAGAGGATGAGGAGAACGAAGGTCTTCATATTCGAAGGATGACGGATTCTGCCAGCGCCTCGTCCTTTTATGACACTCGGGGTCGAGTCAGGCGTTCTCAGATTGTGTTCATCCAAACGAGAGTGAACACAATGACATGTATTGTACATTTGGTCAAAAATCAGAAGGAAATGTTTTTGCGACTAGCCGCCTTAACGACACATCAAAAATTTGAACTTGTATGCCTTTCCAAATCTAACCACTATATGACTAACCAATAAATACATATTATAAGGTCATGGTGAATATCCTTGGCGACCGATAGTGCGCAAGACGCTGCATAAATCAATTTTTTTGTATGTTTGGTTTTTGTAGGACAACCAGCACCAAAAATCAAAGTATAAACAGATTAAAACAACCTAGATGAAAGTAATTCAAGTGAAAAAACGTTAAAACCACAATAAACTTCAACTTAATCGTGAGAATTGCGGTGAGAATTGGGATGCCGTTCAACAAAAATTGCTCCTTTTGTCCTCATTGAAAAAATTAAAAACTAGCATTTTTCAATTTTCAAGTCAAAAATTGTCAAAAACAAGTACGAATCAGTTATGTTTGTTTTTCTGCTGATTTTCACTTTAAATCCAAAGCCTTCGGGAGCAACAATTCCACAGAAAAACAAGGAAGAATAAAACTACAACATTAGATAAATTCAACCTTCAAAAATCCAGTAAAATCCAGTCAGTTACTATTTTTATTTCGCCATCTGGTGGCATTCTGATTATGTGGAAACGATTTGAAAATAAAAAACCGTCTCAAAATTTTGTTTAAAAAATAACTCTTTTGGTCAAATGGTAAAAATTTGGTTAAAAAACTATTTACAGGTTACGGCATACGCCAAGTTGTCTCAAAGTTGTGTTGTCGAAGTCAGCAAAT
>MQUG01000784.1:0-10366 GCA_007213375.1 Steinernema feltiae | reverse complement strand
CTGCGTGTAGCACACGCCGAGCTCGCAGTGCAAGCCGGTGAAGCCCTTCGGACAGTCGCATGTCTTCATGACCGCGTCCAGCGCGCCGCCGTTCACGCAGATCGGAGTGTCGCAGTTGGCGCCTTTGTAGAGATCCGGACAGACGCATGGGCCCTGCCAGACGAGGCCGCCGTTCTCGCAGGACTTTAATTTGTTTCTGCAGTGGCCGCTGGTGAAGCGTTGGAACGCGACGCCTTGCTCGTCTTCGCCGGTGTGCTGAAATTAGTGAGGGCTTTAGAGGTGAAGCTGAAGAAGCATTCCGGGGCGCTTGTATTCAGCACTGAAGAATTCCGTGGTCCACGCCTGATACCCTGATGCATCAAAATCTACGTTTTGCCGATCAGCCTGGTCGTTTTCTCGTACAAGCAGCCGCAATTCTGCGTTTCTTATGCCAATTCGCGATCAGAATCACTTGAAAATTCCGTAAACTCACGCGGACAACGAAGGCGTTCTGGGGATCCTGATGGTTCGGACATTCAAACGATTGCGGCACGAACGGATAGGCGCAGAGATAGCGCTTCTCGTACGTCAATCCATCGTAGAAAGTGCCGTTCTGCTGATCGTAGAGCATCGCGTAGGAGAGTCGTGGCGCTCGTCGCGCGTTGGTTTTGCCGTTCAGATGCGTGATGAAGCGATTTTGGTCTAAAATTCATTCCAAACTCTATGAATTTTCTCTGAAAACCTACTCGACCCGCTGATCGGATAGTCCTGGGCATAGTCGTCATGCTCGTCGGTGGAGAATCCGCTGTAACCTGGATTGTACTCTGGACGCGGACCTCGAACATGCAGCCGGCCGGTTTGCCGTCGGCGGTCACGTTCGATTGGAAGTCGAAACGCCATTTGCCGGTGGGAAGATCCTCTGAAAAGCGGGAAAATTCAGCTTTTTTTCCGATAAAACAACGCCTAAATACTCACCGTTCATGTCGATTTTGTTCGGAGTGTAGTCGGGCGAGTACTTGTGCTTCTGCACACGTACGTGCGCAGCTGGTTGCATCCGACAACGTGCCTAAATGAGGATGGATCATCGCGCGCACTGCCTGCGCTGAGCACTTACCACTTGCCATCCGATTGGAATCGCGAACGCACTTGTTGGTCGGATCGTTGAGATTCTGATTTGGCGCCCATTGATCGTAGTGAGTCTGAAATGCGCAGAATATCGCAAACCCGAGAAACATTCCTCAGTCGCGAGAGGCTCGCCACTTCGATTCAATCCGCGATCCCACACGAACGCGCCCACTTTGGCGATGTCGTTGAGGCCGAGCCAGATGTCCTGACCGACGTATTCGCCGAGGTAGGTGTTCTTCTCGGCGAACATGTCGTCGACAAGGAATCCGCCGTCATTGCTGCAGATTTTCTGCGCTGCGCTCCATGTTGTCGCGATGGCCGCTTTCTTCAGGCAGAGTTGCTTCTGTGAGAAGAAGTCCCAATCGGGATCGCAAGCTGAAGGGATGAGATGAGCGCCCAGTTGAGATGAAACAGAAAATATTGGAATTTGACCGAAAATGAGTTGAAAAATCGATTTTTCATTGTTTTTCGCTCATATGACCGCTATTCGCAAGCCTCGTGGCTCATTTCGGACCAAATCGAGGTCGCGAAGAACGCTCATGCCATCAGAATGCCCTGCACAGACCGAAAAATGCTAATTTCGGCAAATGACAGTTAACGCGCGCAATCTATTCGTGCCGAGACCTCTCCCAAACCACAACTTACGTTTCCTCACGTCATCAACGTAGATACCAGCCGTGTCGTCCTTGATAATATGCATGAGAATCTTGTCCGAAACAGGAGTGCCATCGGGCTTGAACAGCGTCGCTGTCTTCATCGGCCCGCTGGAGAAGTAGGTCAGCTGGATGGTCTGCACGTACGAATCGACCGGAATGTAGAACGACTGCTGTTTGCTCGAGCAATCGGCGCTCTTCTGCTTGACGACCACACCGCTCGAATAGAGCGTCGGAATCGTGCGTAGAATGTTCTGGAAGTCGGCCTGCAACATTCCGTACGTCTCTCCCTCGGTGAACTTTGACATTTCGTAGGCGCGAAGAAATCGTCGTCGGTGCCGTTGCAGTAGTAGGTGTTCGGGTCCTTGACCGACAGATACGAGTTCAGCATGATGCGTTTGTCGACCAGACCGTCGTACGCCCCCACTATCGTGGCCAGATCGCTGGTGATCCAGTTTTGCTGATCCAGTCGGCGTTCTGCGCGTGGATGTCGCGGATGATGATCGGGAGGTATTTGTGGAGTTGGCCGACGCCGATGAAGTTGTTCATCGTTGTGTCGATGACGAAGAGCATCGAGCGCTCCTGTGGGTTGAATCCTCTGTCCGGGTTGGTGTCGATGCAGGTGGCTGGAAAGGAATGAGCGTTAGAAATTGCAGATTGATGGATTATGTGACAAATCGCCGCGCAGCTGACCGTCATCAAGAGCAATTTGCAGTTCGATCCGGAATACCTGCAGAAGATCGTTTTGGTCACGTTCAACGATGAAGGTGAGCGCGGCGGCGTCGGAATTGAACTGCGCTAATTTCGAGTTTCAGTGTCCGGCAGCAAGCTCTTCAACTCCGTGGACGGCGTCGTCGCCGAACTCAAGCTGCTGGCCGCAACCCAGGACACCACCGGCGCCTGCGAGGCCAACGTGATCTCGGCGATCGTGAAAGTCTTTGAAAAATACGCTCAAGTCGCCGATCTACATCTTCACCGACGCGATACCCAACGACCTCCACATGCTGGAGCGCGCCTACGCCTACAACGGCTACTTCTACGCGCCGCTCTACTTCATGCTGCTCGACACGAAGACCGCTGAGGGATGCCAGAGTACGGACAAATACGCGGCAGCAGATGCGCAAAAGCAGCCAAACCAAACTTACTGATTTCGCACGATTTGCCCAAATGTCCTGGCAAATGTCCTTCGAGGTTCCACCGTTCAAGCACTTTCTGGTCTCGCAGTTCTTTCCTTCCCAGAACGGCGTGCAAACGCATTTCTTCTCGACCTCGATTCCTCCGTTCATGCAGCTCTTCAGCGGCTTGTGCGTCGGTGGCTTCGTCACGCAGACCGCCTTTCCAGCGCGTTGGATCGTTCTGCCCTCGCTCGAGCGGACATAGACCTGAACGAGAGAGAGAGACTGTAATCGCGTCGAATCAACGCGTAAATTACGCTAAAGTAGAGATCTTCGTCGGCGTGGTTGCACGTGAATGAAGGGAAGACGATCTGATGATCGCATTTGTCGCGCCAAACGCCGTTTGCCACAAAGACCAACTCTGGCTTGTCGTCGTATGTGGCCCAGATGACGAGTTCGGCGGAGACGCGTTCAGGGCTGACGCGTTTCGGGTAGCCGTAGCCTTCAAGATGCACGGCGAGCGAGAGATCCTCGCGGAACACCGGCTGATAGAAAGGAGCGTCGAGCGTGAGATGCGATGTCCAACCGTTGAACATGCGGATATCGGGGCTCGTGTTGATAAATCCGTTGTTCGAGTAGGCGCGGTAGCTGCACGCGGTCAGGCTGCTCGCAATAATCTGGAATGCCCATTGACCGCTTTGCGCGCCCGTGAAATGCCAGATGAAGGCGCTGCCGACGTGTTTCGCGGCTTCAAATAAGGATGATCCTCGGCAATGTTCGTTCCGTCGGGAGCGCTGAGGATCAAGGTGAGTTGGCTGCCGGCTGTGGCGACGATGTTGATGTTGTCGAAGGTTTCGTCAACTGAGATCGTTTGCCACGTGTTCTGGCTTCCGCACTGACGGAGGTCGTTGGAGCGGAGGAGATGCGAGCGGTAGAAGGTGGTGGTCATGTGGTTGTAGAAGAGCTGCAAATGATGTACGGTAGGATGGGAATTAACGGTTTTTAACTAGAACGATTTCATCCTCGTCATCTCCATTCTTGATTTCCTTGATCGTATCTTTTAGCGTTTCTATACGCTCCATTCCGTTGTAGAAAACATTTAATTTCGTCGATGGATTTCCGACGTCAATGGCTATAAAAAATCAATTTTTTAATCAAGTAATCACAACTGACCATAAAAGCAAAATTCCTGATCTCTCACCAGACCATCTGGTGTTACACAATCGACGAGATGAGGCTTGTCCTTCGCCATCGGCGTGACTTCCGTCGATAAAGATGTTGTCGCGTTTGGCGATGAAGAATTGTGACTCTCCGGCCCATCTCCAGAAACGTCAAATGGCATTGAAGTGGCTTCATCTGCATACAAAAATGCATCGAGTGAGTTCGTAGTGAAGAGCTCTCAATCCTGATCTGGAAAACACGAGTGAATTCAAAATAGCACGCGGGATTGCGGAGGAACCATGAGGAGAACATTGCGAGTTGTTTGAATCGACAACGAGCGACGAGAAGACAACGATCGCGATCAGATAGATCAGGTTCGGTCGGAGCATCACTGAAAAGACGAACTGCGCACTGCGGCGTATCACAAGACGATTGACTCGGACGGCGAGGGAGTGCGACGCTGCAAACGGTGCTGCAAACAACGCTTCCACGTGTCGTGCAAAAGCGGCCAGACAACGGACGGCCACGTGGAGCAATTCTGTTTGAAATGAAAATGAACTTCCACGATGCACACGCCGATGGTTGATTTGGCACGTATACGCACGTTCAATGGAACGTTGCAATTTAATCTACGGTGACCTCACAATCATTAATCGCTATCGTGAATCGCATTGTTTTACTCCTCTTGCCACGTTTTACTCCCACCGCCACGTTTTACCCTAGCCCTCGGTCGATAACGTTTTCAATCATGGCCAAACATGCATGCTGCCGAACGCTTTACGCTCTCTTCATTTCACAACGTTTGATTGTGATACAATTTGGATTGTGATCGGGTTTGATACAATTCGATGGCGTATTCTCCAAAATTCTTGCCCACGTTCAAGAGTGGATGTAGTGGTAGAGATTGCGATACCATTTCGAGGCGTAGTTATCGTCGCCGCGACTCTCCTATATGTATAACATTACCACCCGAATCAAAATTCCCTAACCACAAACTCACCTTTGCAACTCTGGGCTCGTTCATAACCAGCGCACCGCAATCCGTCAATTCCGCGTGGAGACTTCCAACAAACCTGCAGATCACAGAAATTATCCGGCGCAGCTGCACAGCAATCGAACTCACACCAGACGACCGAGAATCCTGTCGTTAATTTCCCACCTCGCTTCGGGCTTTGCGACTATCGCCTGCTCCTCTCTGACGCGATCAATTTCTTTGAAGAATATGTCCATCCATAGCTTCCTGTCTTCGTCTCTGACGCACACAAGATGCGCAGCGTAAAGCGCCATAGCTCCAGCGTGTCTGCCTCGGTCCGCCATACCAGCATTTACCACACGCTGAGCCAACGCGCTCATGATGTGATAGTTCGGGTTGAAAATGATCATGAACACGCCCTGCCCTGTACGCGTGTTCGATTCGGTGATTTGGTTAAGAAGCAAGCCGTGATCTGACGAAAGTGCTGAAACTAACGGTTGTAGAGCACTATTTGGTCAGTCCTACCCGTGAAAGGTTGTTCCTCCTCTTTGACCATGGCTCCTTTGAGGTCCTCCAGGGCTTCTTGGTTGGTTCCTGGACTGTGAACGTCGCTCTTTCGTTGGTGAACTGCTTCAGTTGTCATGTCGTTGACAGCGTTTATTCGGGGAAACGCGAATTCTCAATTTGAACGTCTGCACAAATCTCCCTTTGCGTTGAAGCCTTGAATCGAGCGGAAACTGATTCCTCGAGCGGCACAGGAAGGGAAAGAGAAGGACAACGCCAAAGGCCTAAAGAATAAAACGAGTAAAAAAGGCACTCAAAGCAACCATACCGATCAATGTGTAAAACGGCATCTTCCCGGCATCTGGGGCTCTTCAGCTGAAGCAGAAAACTTCACCAGCGGGCATCCACAACGATTCTATCTTGTTCCAATATTTGCCGGTCAAGAGGTGCAATTGCCAATGGAATGTTCCACCTTACGCTGACAGCCTCTAAAGCAGCACGTACTTTGGGAAAATACGCCGCTGTTGTGAGGCGTGGAAGATTCGGCTTTCTGTGGCTCTTTTTCCACGTTCTTCTTACCACAACCCTTCTACAAACAGCATTATCACAGAATTCGCCTCAAATCAGCTTACCGTATCCACGTAATCGAGCACCTCCTCGAAAAGTTCCGCACCCACGCGCTGCATCTTCATCATCAACGCGTCCTGCGAGCTAAGTTTCGCCTCGACAATGTCCAGCCGCTCCGCCATGACTTCCATCTGCTGCGCCATGCGATCGTTCATCCGCAAAAGGTGTATAATCAGGTGCTCTCCGCCAGCAGTCGTCATCTACAAGGAATACAGAAATCTCAGTCAGTAATTTATACAGCAGAAGTATGAAATTACGAAATCCGAAAAGCATCGATAATGGGTACGATCAAGCGATATTCAATAAAACCCAATTTAATTAGTCCCACCAATATACTAGTAAAATATAACCCAACAATTAGACGAATCAATAGAGAAACTATTAATCTTGTGAATCTTAACGCTGCTTCTTCCTTCCCCCTCCGGAAGCTGATGCCGCCGCGGCGCCACCGTTACCGCCTTGTCTCGTCTTCAGTTTTGGGATCATCTCGCAAGCGTATTTCATGAGAGAGAGAGTCCTGAAATTGGATGAATTAACATGACGTGTAGACAAATATCTTGATTAAATGAACGGAGAATACTACGTGAATAAGCAAACATTCGTTTGTTACGAACGCGAGCGTCGCCTGATATTTTCACCACGTCGCTTATAACGTGACCACGTCATTTTTTCAACCGCACAGTATTTATCAACAAGCCATGCACCGCTAAGAATACTCCGGAAGTAATAAAACGTATTTGCGCTTTCCAAATGCAACTAATGCTTCATTTCTAATTCAAATACGAAACCTTTCCGAACGTTCAACACCTTCCCCGCAATCCGAATCCCTGACAACTCAGAAAAGATGTAAAAACTTACGGTTAGGGAACTTCTCATCGACCGGCTTGCCATCATCGTTCTTCAGCTGCACTCGCACGCGTCCTTGAAAGCCCGGCTCGCGGTTGGGGCTAACGGATGCATCTTGTTCTTCTCGATGCGGCATTTCAGTCCGGAGTGCGAGATAATGTCAAAGATCTCCTGCGTAGTCGGATTCTCGATGGCCAAATCGAGCTTAACACGGCGTCCCTCGACGGCTGATCGCTTCTTGTTGAGGAAAACCGGGTAGATGCAGATCCACTTCGCCTCGTCCGAGTGCGACTTCGTTGCGTACGGATTCGGAGCGATCAACGACATCTGAAACGAGGAAACTGAGATTCGCGTTTTATTCTCGAATGAAATCACGAGGGAACGTTCCGATTATGGCATGACGTCGCTCGGCGCATATATATAAACAAGATCAACATAAATATTAGACTTACAGCTAACTCCTTTTTCGGTAATCGTCGTGCCGATAGTGCGCTTTCCTCCTATATAAGTGCTGCTTATACTGATGCGACATGACCTAAAAGTAACAATATCAATCTAAATGAAATCAGTTCCTCCCGCGCAGTAACTGGATCACGCAAAAATACCATCAATAATCAAATCGAATACGAATGCAAATACACGCACACAGAAAGTGGATAATCTAAACGAGAATTCCAATGCACACATATTACCGAGAACCGCGACCCTAAAATTTCAAAACGTCAACAAATGATTGATGTTTTTTTTTCAACAAATGAATAAATGATGTTTTGCATGTGGTGCCCGTGCAATGTTTCATTAAGATGATTTTTCCCTTGCCCACGTTCAAGAGTGGATGTAGTGGTAGAGATTGCGATACCATTTCGAGGCGTAGTTATCGTCGCCGCGACTCTCCTATATGTATAACATTACCACCCGAATCAAAATTCCCTAACCACAAACTCACCTTTGCAACTCTGGGCTCGTTCATAACCAGCGCACCGCAATCCGTCAATTCCGCGTGGAGACTTCCAACAAACCTGCAGATCACAGAAATTATCCGGCGCAGCTGCACAGCAATCGAACTCACACCAGACGACCGAGAATCCTGTCGTTAATTTCCCACCTCGCTTCGGGCTTTGCGACTATCGCCTGCTCCTCTCTGACGCGATCAATTTCTTTGAAGAATATGTCCATCCATAGCTTCCTGTCTTCGTCTCTGACGCACACAAGATGCGCAGCGTAAAGCGCCATAGCTCCAGCGTGTCTGCCTCGGTCCGCCATACCAGCATTTACCACACGCTGAGCCAACGCGCTCATGATGTGATAGTTCGGGTTGAAAATGATCATGAACACGCCCTGCCCTGTACGCGTGTTCGATTCGGTGATTTGGTTAAGAAGCAAGCCGTGATCTGACGAAAGTGCTGAAACTAACGGTTGTAGAGCACTATTTGGTCAGTCCTACCCGTGAAAGGTTGTTCCTCCTCTTTGACCATGGCTCCTTTGAGGTCCTCCAGGGCTTCTTGGTTGGTTCCTGGACTGTGAACGTCGCTCTTTCGTTGGTGAACTGCTTCAGTTGTCATGTCGTTGACAGCGTTTATTCGGGGAAACGCGAATTCTCAATTTGAACGTCTGCACAAATCTCCCTTTGCGTTGAAGCCTTGAATCGAGCGGAAACTGATTCCTCGAGCGGCACAGGAAGGGAAAGAGAAGGACAACGCCAAAGGCCTAAAGAATAAAACGAGTAAAAAAGGCACTCAAAGCAACCATACCGATCAATGTGTAAAACGGCATCTTCCCGGCATCTGGGGCTCTTCAGCTGAAGCAGAAAACTTCACCAGCGGGCATCCACAACGATTCTATCTTGTTCCAATATTTGCCGGTCAAGAGGTGCAATTGCCAATGGAATGTTCCACCTTACGCTGACAGCCTCTAAAGCAGCACGTACTTCGGGGTATTCTCGAATACTCTGTCGGAGCCATTCTCGTCGGTCGATTGACCGCCTCATGATTCCTTTCGTGATCCTCTAGAATCGCTTACTTTACATATCCACGGATGAAATTTCAGAAAACTCACCGGAGATTAGCCCTGTCAAACCCAGCGAGTCAATTTCTGCGGATTCCGTAATTCCAGTATTGCTGCTCACTGGTGAAGTTGGCAAACGCCAAGCATCAAACGGCACGGGTGCCACCTGGTCGCCAGGTATGAAGGTTCTGAAACTCAATTTCTTCTTTAAAAAATTCAAATTGCTTCCGAACGCGAATACGGTGGAATTCGGAGCCAGCTTCCGGTGTGTATTTCGTGAATTCGAAAATTCCAGAAACTTCGCTGCGGGACATGCGTGGATTATGTTTTCTCATTGGTTTTTTTGCGAATCTGATGATTCTCACATGTTTCCTGTCCTCGAAACACCCTATTTGGATCAAGAGTCAACATAGAGTGCCTTCCTGCGCTTCAATTATGTTATTATTCACTCGCGGAAAGCGCGAGGCAGATCAACCGAGCCTGTACAGTCCGTGCGGGATCTTCAGAGGGTACGGTATCAATTCAGTGCGTGCGCGGAACGCGCCCGACACCTCAATTGAGCTCGCGGCGCATTTCTGCGCTTCAATTATGTTATTATTCACTCGCGGAAAGCGCGAGGCAGATCAACCGAGCCTGTACAGTCCGTGCGGGATCTTCAGAGGGTACGGTATCAATTCAGTGCGTGCGCGGAACGCGCCCGACACCTCAATTGAGCTCGCGGCGCATTTCTGCGCTTCAATTATGTTATTATTCACTCGCGGAAAGCGCGAGGCAGATCAACCGAGGCTGTACAGTCCGTCCGGGATCTTCGCGGGTACGGTATCGTGCCAGATCGTTCGCGGAACTCGCCCGACACCTCAACTGAGACCGCGGCGCCTTCCTGCGCTTCAAACAAGCTTTTATTTGCTCGCGGAAAGCGCGAGGCAGATCAACCGAGACTGTACAGTCCGTCCGGGATCTTCGCGGGTACGGTATCGATTCAGTGCGTGCGCAGAACTCGCCCGACACCTCAACTGAGACCGCGGCGCCTTCCTGCGCTTCAAACAAGCTTTTATTTGCTCGCGGAAAGCGCGAGGCAGATCAACCGAGACTGTACAGTCCGTCCGGGATCTTCGCGGTACGGTATCGATTCAGTGCGTGCGCGGAACTCGCCCGACACCTCAACTGAGACCGCGGCGCCTTCCTGCGCTTCAAACAAGCTTTTATTTGCTCGCGGAAAGCGCGAGGCAGATCAACCGAGGCTGTACAGTCCGTGCCGGGATCTTCCAGAGGTACGGTATCGCTCAGTCGTCGCGGAACTCGCCCGACACCTCAATTGAGCTCGCGGCGCATTTCTGCGCTTCAATTATGTTATTATTCACTCGCGGAAAGCGCGAGGC
>MQUG01000783.1:0-40656 GCA_007213375.1 Steinernema feltiae | reverse complement strand
CAAACCAGATGGTACGCAGATGTAATCCGAGGACGGATACGATCTGGTGTCCCAACCCCTTCGTTGTGGCGGCGATAGCCGTCACACATGGCGAGAGTTCTCTTCACATATGGCGAATGGCGAATGTTTATGAAGCAACGCCATGTGTGAACCATAACGACGCCATACGCGAGAGCTAACGCGTAAACAACAGGGTAACCCAAAGTCACACCCACAACCATCGCGAGGCGCACAAAGCCGGTCAGTCACATCACAAACCATCAACGAAGACGGTCGGCTCCGCTTCACACCTCTTCGCTCGCTTCGACAAGTATTCAGATTTCCCATCAATTGTACCATTCGCCCATTAATTTCGTGCTTATTATTATTTATTCTTTATCTGAGATAAAGGTTTAATTACCCAAGTTTGAGATCACAATTTACACCTCTGTACGCCTGGCCGAGTCAACCGAGCATCTTCAACAGTCCGAAGGAAGCCAACCGACTTCCTCATCCCGCTCATATCGCGAGTGCAATGCACGATTCACGTGCAAGCGATGCAACAAAAATACCCGCCGATCGCTTCCAGCGACGCGCCCTCGGGAGCGAGTGACTCTGCAATCGATTCCGCTCGTGGTCACACGCGTCGGCGATCGATTTTGCTGTACGACGCGCTCGTTTCTCGCGTTTGCAACTCTCGTTTGATGCGTGTGTCCTCAAAGTGCAAATTTCAGGTAATTAACACCGTAATCAACGTCGATCAACGCTGAGCGCCGTTTGCAACCAATTGTGAGTTTGTTGCTAAAGTGAAAGTGGAAACTAAAACTTAATCTTTGAAAATTCCGCAAATTAACGGCAAAAACTGAAATCTTATGCAATAATTTAGATTTAACGAGTTAATAGTTCATTTTGATAATTAGTTCAACATGGCACTGCAATCAACACATATACATCCGTTTCCGCGCTTTAAAACTTAATTAAAACGTTACAAAATTGAGCTTTTTTGAACTTACACAAATTAGTTTCAGCGCAAACAACAGAATTTGAGAGGTCATTCCGAACATGTAGCAAGGCGTAGCGAGCACCCACCAATTGCTAATATGTAGCGGCGCGCTATTGGAAGCAATGACAAAGTGTGTGACGCTCTCTTGATCTTCAGTCATCATCAGTGCAAATTTCAGCCAATTTCCACCGTGATCTATGACGAACGCCCAACGACTTTTGAAACCGATTGTGAGTTCGCAGCCTCAATCATATTTGCAATCAGTTTAGAATCCGATTGATGTTTTGAGAAAGACCCTATTCCATCTATACCCTATTGAAATTGACGCAAAGACAACCAAAGACGCGCAAATCGTAAGTTAACCATCAATTTGACACCGAAATCACCGAAATTGCGCTTTTGTACTTGATTAGTACTTGATTCAGGAGGATTCCACTTTCGGCTCAAGAAATGTTTTTGAATGGCGATTTGACGGATTTTTGCAACGCGTTCTACGATTTGAAAGCTGCAAAACGTAAGTTCAGTGTCGATTTGAATAAATCAAACTCAAAATTCCGTTTTTCCTTCTTTGTTTAGGGCGCTATCATGCTTGCGGAAATTCGTAGTTTTGATTAAAAAAAAATTGAATTTAAAAATCAATCTCAACACAGAGATCAACTTCAATCTCAACGAACAAATCGCATTCATCCATGCAATTAGCCCAAAAACGGTTCATTTACCAGATGCAATGAAATTATCAATCGTTTACACATTTAGCTGAATCCTATCCCCCCTAAATAATAAGCAAAAACCTAAAAAGTGAAAAGAGCTCCCCGGTTCCCCAGAGGCAAGAAGACGCTCCATTCGTCCGAAACCACTCTCGAACAGCTTATCGAAGCTCGCCGCAACGGACGCATCACCTCCATAAGTTCTACCAGGCGTCACGTGATCGACCGCTGACGGTCCTCGTGGTCGCCTCAGCTCCCCGGCCCAGATCTCGGACGGCGGGTACAGAGCTCACCTTCCTGATCAAGGAAGCCTACAAAGACCTCAAAGGGTTCGCGTGGAGTACGACAACCGGAAGAGCCGAACGGGAAAGGTGCAGGAGGTTTACGTGCACCTCGGCTATTACCTGGAGGACGAGACACGACAAGCTATGTTCCAGCGGGCCTACAAATGACTCAGCCGCCTCAATTGGGCGGACATCAAAATCGACGCGTGGCACCTCCCCAAGTCCGACGACGTCCGAGATTTTCATCGACCGGGCAAAACACTATCATAAATGTTTGCAATTGACACCGATCGCACAATCAAGACCCCATTTTCCGATTTGAATAGCAATCCACTGAAATCCACTGACTTCTAAACGAAAAATCACTGATTTGATGCTTTTTGAGAGTTTTAAGTTTTCTACGTTATTTTTGTGTATTTCAAAGAACAAATTGCATTTATGAATCAACTTAGAACCAGATCCACATGACAGGAGAGCTCTAAGCCCCATATTCCCGTTTGGAATTACCGCAGAAACGGCTGACAACCACTAGAATTAAGGTCTAAACGATGCATTGGACTTAGCGCGCCATTGTGCTCTTTTGAACATTTTGAAAAATCATATCATTATGTTTGATTTAGACGCCAATCGCAGTCGCCGAAACGACCCGCCCCATCTTTACCGATTTGAAAACGGGTAAGCTCTGCAAGTCGATCTGGAAAAAAAGTAAGTTCATCTTCCTTTGAAATGAATAAAAATTCAATTGAATTCAATGATGAATTCTGATAAATTCAAGAGAATTGTGTATAATCGCATTCATAGTCGCAACCAATTCAGATCGGAAGCATTGACAAAGAATCCGATTCTTTCTGATTGGAATTTGTCTAAAAACCAACATTCAGAACGTAAGATTTGAATTAATTCAGCGAGCACTTTTGCTTTGATAATAAAACAAAAATTAATTAATTCAGGAGGGCCTTTTATTCGCTACAGAGGCTGACAACGAAACAAGTTTGCGTAGTCCATTACAAGGACTGTGTCCCAATTTTTGGAGGTCTCTAAGACAAACCGGAGCTAAGCGATTGGAACAAATTTTCTGCAAATGTGCACCTCTTGTCACAACGATTTGTCAATTGCATCTGTGAGTTTAATGTTTGACCCTATTAAACTTCTATCCAAAATCTGCAAAACGTCCTTAAAATGAATAAAAATCAAAATGGAAAAGCAGAGACTTTCTTCTTGGATAGCGTTTTAAAGCTTGCGGAAATTGGTGGTTCTGATGAATTCAAAACAAAAATGAATATCGCATTCATAATTCAAATCACATTCAGTTTAATAATTCAAAAATTTGGAAGCTGCAAAAAACGTAAGTTCATCTTAAAATGAATAAAAATGGAAGATTAGTGATTTTCAAACTGTGGGCAGTTTGTTACTTTTGGAACAATTATTGCTGTAGAGCTAGAGCGTTGTAAATAATGTCCTATAATATTACGAAAAAATCAGTGAATTGGCGTTTTAAGGTTTGTGGAAATAGGTTGTTTTCATGAATTCAAGAGAATTGTGTAAATCGCATTCATAGTCGCAACCAATTCAGAAGCTGACCGTATACAACGAAGGTCCGTACGATTGGAGTTTGTTCAAAAACCAACAGCCATTTAACGACCCGATTTACAACGTAAGTTCATCGTCGATTTGAATTCAATCAACAAATTCGCTTTTGCTTTGATAAAAAAATAGAAATTAATTCAGGAGGGCCGTTTATTCGCTACAGAGGCTGACAGCGAAACTACTTGCGTTGTCCACTACAAGGACTGTGTACCGATTTTTGGAGCGCTTTAACCGGAATTGTGCGATCAACTATTGCGCCATCAAGCTGTGCGATTTCTGCGAATGTTACCAGCGACGATTAAATTTCTGCTGTGAATTTTATCCACGCAACCAATTCAGAAGTCACAAGACCCAATGCCTTCTTTTCCGATTTGAATTAGTAAAAAAAAATGCGATAGAAACGGCAGAAAACAGCAAAACGAAGCAAAACGTAAGTTCACCCTCTCTTAAAATGAATTATGCGTTTTGTAGCTTGCGGGAATTCGTCGTTTTGATGAACGTGAAAATGAATTCATGCAAAAAATTTTAATGTATTGATTTTGCAGGTTACAAACCGTGCCATTGGTCTGAAGATTGGACGATTGTACAGTTGAATCTAAAGAGTGCCATTTATGGCATACTGTTGACTGCGAAGGTTTGTGTCCTTTTGAACTTTCAACTATACAAGGTTATGATTTAAAACTTCAGCTCGGAAATTGTTTTGATATTATATTACTATTCTTACATAAGCAAAGATTTTGTTACCGGCATACGGTACAATGAAATGAAAAAGCGAGGAATTATTACAATACTGAGCACACAGCAATAATAATGCTTGAAAGAGCTTCAACGAAAAAGAAGGCTTACAATTAGGTAGTAACCAAAAGCGGTCTCGTTGGTGTTTCCGTCTAATAACAGCGATTATTGTCGGTCTTGGGATTTTGGGATAAAAAACATGATATCAAAAATGTATTGACTAAAAAATTCTGAAGTTTAACTCAAAATGGATGACGCGATAACAATTTCGAGACGCTTTTATTTTATTTGGGGTACTATGTATGGAATTAACAAGAAATGGTTAAAGCTTGATGGGACTGCTTCGTAGCTGCAAACATCGCGTTAGTTATGATTGAAAAGAATTAGACTAAAATGAAGGCTTAAGTAGCAGCCAAGAAAGCGATCCCATCGATGTGTATTTTCGATGTATACAATCGATTGTGATTAACTTTTGTGGAAATCGCTTTCTGGTTTCTGGTTAACGATTTAAAGACCTTTTTTCTTTAAAATTTGTCTGCAATATTAAATTAGACTATAGTGAAAAATTCAGACACGAGCTCTGCAGATCGAGTATACGGTAAGCGTTCTGTTTCCACTGTGCCTATCAATGAGGTGATATGTTTTCAGGTATGAGAACAAATATGTGAAGAGTGATGAAGAAGTACGATGAAGAAGAAAATCAAGCGTCGAATCTCATCGATTAAAAATAGTTACATTGTACAATTATTTTCTGCTTCGGAGAGGCGAAAGCTCAATTACGAGATCAATTAAAACTGAATTTGAAAACGTCTGTCATGCCCGAGACGCACAGTGCATCGAGTGCATCCGCAACCTCTTGCAATCAAAAATTAAGTTATTTGTTGAATAATTAGATTAGAAGGCTGTGCGAGTTAAACAAGTGCTCGAAAACAACCGTTGAACAATTTGAATATTACCCAAATTATTTGTTCGAAATTTAATTAATTTAATTTAGTCGTCGAGATTGAATTGAAAAATTACAAAAAGAAGGGGGGAGAGATCAAAAATTAACAAGTACAATCATGTTATGCTTCGGAGAGACAAAACAAAAACGAGCTCAATTAAAATGACGAAAAATAATACTTTACAAAGTTTAATTAATTAAACAATCACATTAAATAAATTGGATTAACAAATTATTTTTTTTTGAAAAAAAAGAAAAAAACTGGATCAAGAACAAAAAATTTGATTTTGAAAAATTTCAGTTATTTTAGGCGTTAATATACCAAAGTCAGCCCGACAAAATTTGCTATTTCACTTTGTGGTGTATTTAAAAGACGTTTTAGTAACGTACATGTTTCGGCTAGATCCAAAGAAAAAGAAGCCAGGAAAACATATGTTGAACTTAAGGTGGCAACATAAATTTTCAAAAATTCTCAATTTAACCTTTTTCTGATCTGTACTGCATTATTGTAAAATTGTACAAATTGTGCGCTAAACTAGAGGCCAGGCTACCCCATCAATATTTTTCAAGAATCAATATCACCCCATATTTTAATCAATTTACGTCATTACTTAGCAACAAAAAATTAAAAATTAGCATAAACGTTATGCATTGTCATTGTGAAGCTATACGAAAAAAATGACTAAATGGATACATTTGATATAGTGAATTTAATGGATCAAGTTTTTCCAAACAATGCACAACTCGAAAGAAGTGACAACTAACAAAAAAAATTATGACACATTTGAAAGCATCGGAAATTTTATTATTAAAATCAATTCCATTTTATGCATTACAGCTATTGAGCTAAATTTTCAACTGCAAAAATTGAATTTCATCCTAGATGCAGTAAGTTTTGTGATTGCTGGAAAATTTAAAAAAATCTACTCTATGTTGCATGGATTGCGGACCAAAAATATTTTCAATTTTTTCGTTCAATTTTCAATTTTTTCAAAATATTTTCAATTTCATTTTTTTCAATGTTATAAATCTATTTTTCTCAATTGCTAAATTGAATCTAGTTTCTTTTGCACACCTTTTTGCTTGTGCATACAATTTTGTATCTATATTAGAAACACAATGTAGGCTTCACTTGCTTGTTACACCTGCAGGTTGTGGACAAAGGCTGACGCCCAAAAATTCTTAATTGTCTTGCAAGTTCGACTCACAAATGTTTTCTGGATACAATTATTATTTTCGCAGGAAACTCGGTCTTTTAAATTAAAATAAATAATTTTTTTAAAAAATCCGTAATAAAAGGAAACGTCGAAAATAAACGGAGAGCAATTTTTGGGGCAAATTGGCCAATTTTGTTATTGGACACTACAATGGAAACTGTGGAAATGGGAACTTCACAAAAATTATTCTAAATTTAAAACCACAATGATTTTTGTGCAGAAATCGTAAATCAACACCGCTGCAATATTCCTGTTTATTATAGAATAGATTTGGAACGCATTTTCTGAACGACCAAAGAGAGGAAAGCCAAAAATTTCAATAATTCGTTATAGAGCGGCAGCTTCCCATTTCAGTACAAAAACTCAATTCTATAAATTAATTGTTCATCACTTATTTCAAATCTAAGTTTTGAAATGTAAATTAAATTACATTTTTTTACAAAATTTGTAAAATTTTGTAAAAAAAATGTGGGCTCTGTACCATCTCCAGGGTTGCTATTCGCCGGAAAAAGTTGAATGAATTGAAAAAAATAAACAAATCGAATAACAAAATCGCAGTCCAAACGACTTTCGAGCTGGAGCTTTTGGAGAATGGCGTTTGCACAACATGCGCAATTAATCAAATTATGTTTGTTTTTTAAAACGGATATGTATTTTTTGATAATTTAATTAAAACAACTTGTAAAGCAAGAACTTCAAGTTATACTTATACTTAAATAATAAAATATAAACAAATAATTCAAAATTCAAATTCAAGTAAAACCGAATTTTGAGTTTGAGCCTTTGGAGAATAGCGTTTGCAAATTGGGTTTAATTAACCGAAATATGTTTATTTTTATTATTTAGACCAAAAATTTATCGAAAATTTAAGTTATAACATTAACGTAAAAAAGATTTTGAATCTCAAAAATCTGAAATCTCAAGGATCTTGAGGATCTCATAAATTTATAGTATGTGCAAATTTAGGCTGACTCTTTTCTTAAGAAAGTGCCCTTAAGAAAAGCACAGAAAGCGAAAAAAAAAATGGGTTGATTTAAATGCTTCTCTTTGATCTACAAATGTTCCTGCTGTAGGTTGCCACAAATTTAATTTTACATTTTAGCTTTGAATTTCATTTTAGCAATTGTGTGACGAGCGACCGTATTTTGTATACATATAAAAATAGTCAAAATTTGCACAACTTGATCGTCCAATGCTGATTTGTACGTCTTGCGGCAAGATCAAACATCCAAAAATTTGAAATTTGAAAATTGAAAAAAATTTGAACAAACGCGGAAATAATAATGTTTTCAAAAATGATTGTTTCACCTAATGACAAAAAAAGAAGCGAACAGTGAGAACAAGTAGAACTATTTTTTTCAGTGCTTAGATTTAAGAAAAAAAGGTTGTAAAAGTTTAACATATTTTCAATCAAATCAAAATGATCTGTACATGGAGGATTTGTGGACGTGACTTAATTGGCTTAAAAGGAAAAAACAATGATTCTAAAAAGCAGCTTTATTGAAACAAGAGCAACCAAAAATTTTAGATTGTCTTTTTTGCTTGAAAATAGCATCAAACACTCAAAAATCAAAGTGTCAATCTATAATTCACATAATTTGTGAATAAAAACTTTGTGATTTGAGAGATTCAACGATTTGGCTCCAAAAATTTCTTTAATTTACCAAAATTTACGAAATAAAAAAATAAAACAAAGCAATTTAAAAAAATTGTTTAACTACTCAAATTTCAAATTTTAACGACCAAAAAAGGAAAAGAAGTTAAAATACTGCGTGGTCGGCAAAAGTACACTTGTGCCAATAAAGTTTGTTAAAAAGTTGATTAACCAAAAAACCTTTGTTGTTTTTATACCGATACTAATGTGAGTACCACACACGCGTAGTGCACCTAAAATACTGAACGATACAGATGAGAAGAGTCGTATGCTCAAGATTCGCACTCCTAAAAATCGAATTGTTAAAATGATACGTGGCTAAAACAGCAAAAATTAATGTTAAAACCCAAGCAACTCAAACTCAGTCGTCAAATTGTGCGTACAAAAAATTTACAATTTAAAATCTGTTAGGTAGTACAAAGGTGTCCTAAGCAAAAGCGTTAGATTCTCCATCTAAAACAAAGATAATACCATCAAATTTAAAAAAAAGCTGACTTTGAAGGTCGCTCGTTTCTACTCCAAAAATCATTTCATTATTAATCAGTTTTAAATAAATTTAAAAAAACCACGCGCTCCGCAATTCAGGTTTTCCCACGCAAACTGTTCATGTCAGGGACAAATTTCCAATTACAAAAATTGAAATTACTGCTATAGTAAATGAATTTGTCGCGTTTTTACGAGTTTCTAGCGCAAGACTGGCAAGACGGTCAAGGCGACTAAAAACTACTTCGATTAATGACGACAATTTCAGTTTTGATTAGATTTGAAGAAAAAATAAACAAAAATTAATTGTGGTTTACAATTTTAAATTACTCACTTTCCACGTTTTCACGTTTGTTTTTGTGTGTTGCGCTTCGCGAGATGAAGATTTGTGTTTTTTGAAAGCGAAAAGATGTTACATCAACAGTAAGGCTTGACCGATTGCGCAACCCTAAAAACAAAATTTTTAAATAAAACTTTCTTCAGATGGTTAGCAAACCACACGGCTTTTGAGGCCAAAATAATTTAAAATCACTCAGTAACTCACTAGATAACATTTCTGTTTTTTCCAAAAATGTTTTTCTTCAGTTGTGAGTTTCACTGCAAATTTCACAACTATTTCTTTGTTTGATCGTGAGACACGACAGTACTCCGCGAGGAGCACTGCTAAAAACCGACAAACGAGAGCAACATGAAGGCGCTGAAGGCTCCCAAAAATTAGGCCTACTTGACTGATTAAAAAAGGAATTTTCGTTGAATTGATTGACCTGAATTGATCGTGATCTCAGTTTTCAAAACGACTGTTAAGAACAAACCGGACACCGAGAATTGTTTTTAGTTTGCGCTCACTGCAGCGTTGAATTATGGTAAATTAGAATTAAAGGTCAATTTGAAAATTACTGAAAAAAAGAACACTGCTGAGGAAAGGTAGAAAACCAAAAACACTCCTATTGTTGTTCGTATTCGTTTCTCAATTCCGACAATGCAAAAATGTTTTTTAAGAAATCAATTCTTTGTTAATTGAGACAGAAAATTGGTCAAAAAGCGACAAACAATGATTGATTAATTGTTCAAATGCGTCTGTTAAAGTACCCTCTGATTTTCTTCAAAACTGATGTAAAAATACAAAATTACGATCAAACAACGCGCGAATTGCACTACTATACAATCAGATTAATCAGCAAATCAGCACAAATTAATCCATTTCTTCAAAAATAAAATTAAAATTACATCGAACAGAAAACATTAAGTGTGAAAACCAGACTGCAAAAATAAAATTAATTTTAAAATTTCATTTTATCAAATTAATTTTAAATTTCTTCAATTTCATCATCAAAAAATTTGCTTCATTTTTAAATTACTCACGTATTTTTCACTTTTGTTTTTGCGTTGCATTGTTGTTTTTTGGAATCGAACAGATTTTTTACTTCTACCTTTTCTTCACCAAGGTCAATCGCTCAAGAATGTAAAAAAGTGTTCCTAGAAAATACGTCGCCAATTGTGAGTCTGTGAGTATAGTTTGCGCTCACTGCAGCATTGAATTATGGTAAATCCAATGGTAAATTAGAATTATGGGTCAATTTGAAAATTACTGTTAAAATAAAGGCGCGCGTTCCAGCGTTTATTTAAAAATATAAGTAAACGGTGCTGCTAAACAAAAAAACAGCTAAAAAAGACTGGGAGGTCATGGCGGTCCTCAAAAATTAAAAAAAAATTGGAGCCGCGTTTCAGATGTCATAAAGCATTTAAAATCTTTTGATTGGAATTAGAATTAAATAGAATTGTAATAGAATTGCTTTTGATCACGGATCTTACTCGTAGACTCCAAAAAAAAAACCTCAAACTTTTTATTATTTTTTATTTTTTAATATTTTAATTTGCCCTAAAAGTCCTGGGATGATGAAAAGTAGTGCCAAAAATAAATAAGTTATCGAGTTCTTGTGAGGCCATTGCGGCCACACAGAGTTGTTTTCAAAAATTCTTTGAACATTAATTTAATTAATTAAATTACATTTTTTTACAACACCGTTGAGTTGATTAAAATGCTCCTGTATCTTTTCTGCATTGTCATGCATTTTCAAATTGGGCTACTCATTACGCTCGTGTGAAACTGCTGCTAAAAGTTGGAATGCACCAAGTACATTCTTGTGCTTTCTTGTGCTTGCTTGTAATGTACAAAAAATTGTCTACAATCGAATGTTAAACGATAATGCATTTCTGACCTAAAATTTGATCGCAAAAATCTAAATATTAAAAAAATTTAATTGTTTAAATAAAAAGGCAGACAAAAAATAAATAAGTATAGCAGAGATTGGCGTTGCTCGGCGATAATTTAATTTAAAAAAACAGCAGTGATTAACATACTCAATTCAACTTTTTTTGTTTGCACATTTCCTGAGTTTCTCCTGCTACAAAATTGATTGTATTGATTACGTATTTTACGTTACATTCTTAAAAGCACGTAGGAAGCACGTAAACTACGAAAAAATGCTAAAAACGTAAAATTGAATAGTTGGTTTCTTGTCACCCTGAATATTCAACCGCTCACCAAAAATGCGCTCACCGAAAGATGTGATGCTTGGTAGCCTTCACAGAACAATTCAATGCGAGATTAAATTTAAGATGAAAGTTAAATGCAATGCAAAACGTATCGGTGTTCATTTATCACTTATCAAAATTAATTTGCTAAAAGCTTCTGATGAAATGTTGTTGAATAAACATAGAACCGCCCAATTGTTCCGTCGCTCAATCGTCCGGCGCCCAAGTGCAGGTAGTGCCAAAAAAGGAGCGAAAAGGCCGCCAAACAATCAATGGACCAACGGACTTGCTTGGTAAATAATCATTGGGTTTTCTTTGTTGTCAATACAAAACAAAAACTGTTTTCTGACTTTTTTTGAAAGGCGCTTGAAAACATTCCGCCACACAAGGTTGTTTTCAAAAATTTAACTGAACATTGACTAATAAACTTGATTCAATTATTTTTTTAGACCGTGGTATAACTGTTCAAACACCTACCGTGGCTTTCATGCATCGAACGCTTGGACAAGCTGCAAAAATTGATTTTATTGATTAGAGATTGTCTGTCTTAACAACTCTGAAAACAGGATCAATTTGTAAACACTAAAAGCTTCTGAAGAATTGTTGTTGAATTACAAGGAAATAGGAATGCACCAGGTGTGCCCAAAATATCTCTGAATTTGAACTTTTGAATTTATAACAACAGCCTTTACAAGAGTTACTGAAAACAGCAAAATGGTGGAATTTGTTACTATTCAAAAACCCATTAAAACTTAAAAACCCCATTAAGAAGGAATTGTTTAAATGAATTAAATTGAGGTTCGAGAATCCGGAAGAAACATTCATACCCAAAAATTTGTTAACTCTCGTATCTACATGATGATGTTCGACTGTTTGTCCAATGCTCGTCAGAGTCATCGTTCAGATGGTGCACACTTATTCATAAATTAAAAATGAAATAAAATTAAATTGGATTGAACTGAAGGCGGAGTTCAGACTAGAACAACCAATGAAAATGCAAAAATCAAATAGCATTCGTTGGTCAGTCACAAATACGAAAAAAAACAATATACAAAAAAAACAATAAAACAAAAAAACAATTTAAAAAACACAAATTAAATATTTAACTCAATTTTTAAATTTTATTAAAAAGTGGAAAAACGTTTTGTTTGTTCGCTTTGTCAAATGTTATTTATAAAATGGTTTAATAATATAAAGAGCTATTGGGTTAGATGCTTAAAAGCATTCGGCCACACTTGCTTTCAAAAATTTAATTGAACATTGATTTATTAATTTTATGTAATAATTAATTTCAGACCGTGGTAGAACTGTTTACTGTTTAAGCATCTACTGTTGCTTTCATAAATAGAACACTGGAAATAATTGCAAAAATTGATTTTATTGATTAAAGATTGATGCATATTGAATGCTTATTGAAAGTTTGAATGTTAATTTTTTATTAATTTTTTGTCCAAAGACAAAAGGCCCAACGGACAAAATGTCCAAAAAATATTAAACTCATAATTAGCTATAAAAGACTTTGTATGAAACAGCTGACCTGAAAAGTAAGCTTACTTGAAAGCCAAGGTTACACAAAAACTTGGATCAAACTTTTAACAATTTGGCCAAAAAAGGAGTATTCTGCTCAAAAATACTTACGTTAAGCTTTGAAGACGAGATATTGTCGAACTCAGTCAGCATCTCCGAGTTTTTAAGTTTACTAACAAAAAAAAAACTGATTTTCTGTTTCTTTGTTAACAATTTTGTTTCTGTCGACAATTTGAATCCCTCGTATGGAGGGGGGGAGATGCAAGGGACGACACCAAAAATTGCGCATTTCCACTGAGCAAGCGATCTAGGCCTTCAAAAAGAAAGGTTGCACACCGATAATTGATAGCCCATAATTTCAAGACGATAGATAAAAATATCAGGTATAGTTTGAAAATGAATTAATGTTGAACTTTGATTTTTGATGAAGAACAAAGTGCAAAAAAAGTGATTTTTCAGCTATAGAATAATGAATAAATTGTTTTTAATTTGAATTTGAAAATAATCATCTTATGGAAATTACTGTCATCAGTAACAACAGAGAAGTGGTTAAACGTCCAAAGATATTCGAATTATGACATATAAAAATAGATCTCTTAAAATTGTTTTTGGTAATATCGATCCTGGCTTGTAGTGAATTAGAAAATAAGTTTTAACAATTATTTTTTATTCAACTAAAAAAAGCACCAAAATTTGCACAAAATACGTATAAATCATTATAAATAAACTGCATTCAAAACTAATTGTGAAAAACAATTCTAAAAAAACATATATGTAGCACTGAGATAGATTTTAAAATTAAAAGCGATTGTCCAGAGTCAGTAGTCATAGCCTGTGCAGCAGTTCAACGCAGTTGCAATCACATTATTAATCACATTATTTCACATTATTAATTTTTGATTGGCCACACAATGAACGCTTCAAACAAAAAAGTTTCTGTTCTTAAATTGTTTTAAATTGGAATTTGCTGTGAAAAATTTGGATTTTGGAATTTGAAAAAAACAAAAATGAGCGTTTGAACACTGAAATGACTGCTGCTGAGCAAAAATTGTTTTAAATATTATGAAACATTTAGCGACGCAACTTTATCTGAATTATTCAGTATAAAGTCAGTTGTTTTTGTTTTAAAAATTACTTCGTTAACCAAATGTAAAAAAATATAAATATTGATTAAAAAAATAGTCAAAACTTTTTTTTAAGCTACGGAGCGCTGTGAAGATGATGAGAAGCAAAAATTGTTCAAAAAAAAATTGTTTTAAAGTAAAGTGGTAATCTTCTTAAAAATCGTTTGAGTTTTTAAATTTTTGAATAAACAAATTTTGAACAAAGTATTTCTTAATCAGCTCATCCCTTTTTTATAAGATTATTACAAAATCATTTTGTTCGACAAATTTAATACATTCACAGAGAAAACCTTACCTAATTTTTTTAAAATTTCTTACACAGGCTTTCCGGCCGCCACCTCAAAAATTATGAAAAAATTCTAAAAACTTTCAAAAGATGTACTTTATCGTCCAAAAATGATTTGCAACTTTGTTTTTTATTAATCTTCTAACGGAATGGATTGAAAGGAATGGACTGAGCGTATCAAATCAACATTACTGCGACCATTAAAATGCGGCAATTCGCTTTCTTCTAGCATCAGCGCCACACGACGCGATCCCGCGGTACACGGTGTTTTTAATAAATTTTATCGAAAAAATGGAATTCTCAGAAAGCCAAAATTGCATGTTCACGGAATCCAAAAGTAGCCTTGAACAAAAACATAATTTTTCAATTGCGATGCAGCAAAGGAGCGAGGCAAAAAAATGATTTGTATCTAGGTCGAGTTCTTGTGGGTTTTGTCCCTTTTCACGGATTGCCGTTTCGCGACAGAATGGGACGTTATACAGAAGGGGACGTTATACGCCGTGCGAACCACCAATGCGCATGGCGGTTAGATAACATGAAATCGAATTAAAAACGACTTTAACTAAAAAACGGAAGCTTCGATATTCAGTTTCTCGTTGCTCGATGAGATAATTTGGCTGAAATCACAGCTGAAATCAATTGGATAACTAGTAAAATTACTTACAGATTAAAGAGTCACGAAATACAGGTATAAAGGTTTAATTACCAACAATGATTTTATTACGTTTTTAACGTCCGATATTGACGTACGGTCCATTTTGATTTTAAATATTTAAATTTAAACAAACTAGAGATATAATTTTATTCAATGAGCGACCAAAGCCGACATACAAAAATTAAATTACATTACTAAAAGCTTCAGAACAATTGTTGTTGAAGTAACAGGTATTTATTTTAATGATCGGACCGAAAATACCAAATGTCAAATTAATAATTGTCAATTCTTTGGCACTTGAATTCGGCTCACAAAAATAAAAGCAATAAGATATGAATGTTGATCTGTCAATCAACTAAAGTGATGGAAACCTTCTAGAGTTCATTTATATTTTGTTTAGCAGATAGCAGGTAAGATATCAGGAGCAGTCTTCACAAATGCCCAGGCTTTTCTTTTAGTGCGTTCACGAAATTCAAAAAACTTGTGTTCTTCAGGAATACATTGCGCTTGCTGGTGGTTCTGTGCTCCTGTCACTTCTCCTCAAAAATAATGTATGCACATGTATGCAAAGAACCATAAATTTTGATTTACAGATTTGATTTTGATGCAGAGAACGCTTGAATTTTAATTTAAAAAAATAAATAAACTTATCTGAAATTTAAAAGCTTAAGTTAATTGTCACTCTTGATCGTATCTGATCGTGATCGGAACTGGCGAAAAAATGCAATATACAAAAATGTTTTTTTTAATCTTCCTTTGAACTTGAAAATGGGCTGAAGATGATAGACAGTGACCATTAAACAGTAAAAAGGCCTCAATAGATTGAAAAATGTAAAAGGTTTAATTACCAAAAATTATTTTATTACGTTTTTAATGTCTGAATGTAGAAGCCTTAAGGTTCAAAAATAACAAGAGCAGCAACACCCGTCTCACAATGATATTACACAATAATAACAATTTAAACTGCAAAAATCAAAATTGACAATCAAAAATTGAAGATCCAAACTATTTACGGCGTTGTATTTATGTATTTGACGTTGATGTATTCGATGAGCGAAGCATTTGCTAGAACAAAAATTGACGTTGTGACCTGCTAGAGCGACGAACACAGGAGAGTGGATTACTTCCGGCTCAAGACCGGCCATTGATTTCTGCCTGCACTAGTCTTAACGGCAATCGGCGCTGCAGCCCTACAATTAGACGCCGTCGTACTAAAAATAAATGAATTTCTGGGTTATAAATGGACTCGAAGAATAAATTTTCTTATTATAAAGACGTAGAGGACCATGACCAAAAAATTCCTTCAAGAAGCTCACAATGTTCAAAATTCACAACTGAAGTTTACAATGCAGCTCACAACGACCAAAAATTCTCTAATTTCTTTAACGAAACTATCGACCTCTTTGTTTAAATTTCAGCAGATTGCACTTCATCAAATAGAGGCGCAACCTGAGTTACATCTATTGCAAAGCTGATAAATCCAGACTTAATTTGTTACGTTATCACAGAACCCAAAAATCTGAAGAGAGAGATAGAAGCCTGAAAATGCCATGGAACGTTGAAGGAAAGTCAAGAATTTATTACTTTAAAACTGTAAAAGCAAGAGTTCAGAATGCCGAATGGGTCCATTCGTAGACGCCAAAAAAGAAAGAAAAACCTCATGCCAAAAATTTCTATTTTAATTTGCCATGAAAGTCCTGGGATTATAAAAAAAGCGCCAAAAATAACTGAATTGTCGAGTTCTTGTGGGTTTTGTTCCTTTTCACGGATTGCCGTTTCGCTACAGAAGGGGACGTTTTACGCCGTGCGAACCACCAATGCGCATGGCGGTTAGATGACATGAAAGATGACTTTAACTAAAAAACGGATGCTTCGATAATCAGTTTCTCGTTGCTCGATGAGATAATTTGGCTGAAATCACATCCAAAAAATTATAACTAGTAAAATTACGTAAAGATTAAAGAGTCACGAAATACAGGTAGAAAGGTTTAATTACCAAAAATGATTTTATTACGTTTTTAACGTCCGATATTGACGTACGGTCCATTTTGATTTTAAATATTTAAATTTAAACAAACTAGAGATATAATTTTATTCAATGAGCGACCAAAGCCGACCAGAGCGAAAAAAATTAATTTACTATTACTAAAAGCTTCAGAACAATTGTTGTTGAAGTAACATGTATTTATTTTAATGATCGGACCGAAAATACCCGATGTCAAATCAATAATTGTCAATTCTTTGGCACTTGAATTCGGCTCACAAAAATAAAAGCAATAAAAGCAAATTTACGGCAGATATGAATGTTGATCTGTCAAACCACAAAAATTGAAAGTAAACGAATTTATTACGATTAATTCAGAAAATGCTTGACTTTAAAAAGTAATTGTTTAAGGAACTTAAGTGATGGAAACCTTCTAGAGTTCATTTATATTTTGTTTAGCAGATAGCAGGTAAGATATCAGGAGCAGTCTTCACAAATGCCCAGGCTTTTCTTTTAGTGCGTTCACGAAATTCAAAAAACTTGTGTTCTTCAGGAATACATTGCGCTTGCTGGTGGTTCTGTGCTCCTGTCACTTCTCCTCAAAAATAATGTATGCACATGTATGCAAAGAACCATAAATTTTGATTTACAGATTTGATTTTGATGCAGAGAACGCTTGAATTTTAATTTTAAAAAGTAAATAAAACTTATCTGAAATTTAAAAGCTTAAGTTAATTGTCACTCTTGATCGTATTTCGTATCTTATCGTGATCGTAACTGGCGCAAAAATGCGGTATACAAAAATGTTTTAACCTTTCTTTGAACTTGAAAATGGGCTGAAGATGAAAGACAGTGACCATTAAACAGTAAATAGGATTACCAAAAATTATTTTATTACGTTTTTAAGCTCCTAAGCTCCGTACTTGTGTACCTTTCGCAGTGTTCTCTTATCGGATGTACTCGATGTTGAAAACCCATGTGAGGGAATGAAACAGTGTTCATTACTGAAGCAGCATCTACAGTATGGGTTCTTGAAAATTGAAGTGTACCTTTGAAACGTTTGTAGTCACGAATGGGCAAAAATAGATCTTTATCGACTGTTATTGAATTATTATTGTTTCATCTTTCAATCATCTGAAAATTATTTCATTTTCAACAACAAGAAATGAAGGTTTAAAGTTTTTGCGCATTGCCTTTCTAAATGACCGACTATGATTGAAGAACTGAGCATAAATATGAAATGTAAAGTTTTAAATTTGTGCGCAACCCCGCAATCGAAGATGGTCATTCTCTGTTGTTTCTCCTTTCAACGAATGAACAAAATAGATCAACTGTTTCGTCTTATATTTATCAACAAAAATAATCGAACCTGAACAGCAGAAAATTAAGATTTTCATTTTCTGCGATTTCTTTTCTAAATGGCCATATGGTTGTGGACCATAATTTTTTATTTTACGATTAATGCAGAAATTGATTTGATTTTAAGAAACGTAATTTGTATGAAATTTATACTTTAAATATAAAGTCTTAAATTAATTGTCACTCTTGATCACATTTTATCGTTTATCGCCGTTTATTTTCATAAACGGCAACCCTCCAAAAATAGTTGCGCTTTAAAAGACTCAATTTGACAAATTCCATTTTGTTATGTCACAATTGTTTTGTATTTTATAACGGCTCACATAAATAAAAAAAAGAAAGAAAGTTTATTACTTCTACAAGATTTTTTATCCCTGTATGATTCAATGAGATAGGTAGTGGCAAACGTAGGCTGATGTTTGAAAAAATTACATTTACACACACTGTTTAGGCCATTGCGGCCACACAGAGTTGTTTTCAAAAAAATTTAAATTAAACATTAATTTAAATTTTTTAAATTAATTAAAGTTTTTCAAACGGCTGTTAAACCCACCGTAAAATGTTATCAGTTTGCGCGCACTGCAGCGTTGATTATGGTAAATCCAATGGTAAATTAGAATTATAGGTCAATTTGAAAATTACGGTAGAAATAGAGGCGCGGATTGCTCGCGTTCTAGCGTTTATTTAAAAATTTAAGTAAACACAACTGAAACACAAAAAAACAGCCAAAAATAAGACTTGACTAATAAGTCGCACCCAAAATATACAAAAAAACACAAAGCATTTCGAATCTTTTGATTTCAATTAGAATTAAATAGAATTGCATTAGAGATGCTTTTAATTACGCGCTGAAAACGAATAAAACATGGTTGTGTTTACGACTCAAACTATTCTGTATTCTCAATGTGCGCGTGCCAAGTTGCTGTTGATACTTTGAATGCAGCAGGTAAGCAAAATTGTCCACGTTTTGGAATTTTTGTTTGGAAAGAAGATAGAACTTGTAAAGATGGCAGAATTTCAAAAATAAATTAAATTTTTTGAATAAAAATTCAAAATGGGTTTTTTATTTATCATTTTTACAGTTCTTTACAGTTTACAAAGAACAAACTGTCAAACTTAAACAGTTTTATAAAATTAAACAACAACACACAACAACACAAGCAAACAACAACAACACAATTGTTGGATTCGCTAGGACAGAGCTGTACAAACAAAGTAATATTCATTATTTAAATTACTTGAAGTTTACGTGAAAGGGGCGGAAAAATTCTTCTCAAAAATGCAAATTGAGGCTACCGTAATTCATAATTTCCTTCGAAAAGCTTTGCTACATTCTTTCAATTAGGATGAAATCCAAAACGCCAAAAAAAATAACAGTTTAAAATTTTATTGACTTGTTCAAAGCACTCTTCAACAAAAAACTGTATTCTAATTGCAAATTGTTTAAACAAACCAGAAAAAAATTTAAAATTTTTTAGAAGCTTTCTAAAGCTTCAGAACACCCATTTTGGTAGATCAACTTTCGCTACTTTGGAAACACAAACCACAGGAAACCCAAAATTATAAAATGAAAAAACGGTATTTTGAAAATCAAAGTTGGCGTTCAATTTGCATTTCTTCGTTTATTTTGCTCAATTTTCGTTCGATCCTCAAAAAACGAGCTCAAGTCGGCACATACAGCGATACTAAAGGCGCCAGAACGAGTGTCCTTGGCGCCACGGTCAGCTGGGCGGGCCTGACCTCATTCATCATTCCTGCATAGTCAAGACAAAATCCTTGACTTACATTTCGTAAATTAACTCAAAAAAGCGATGCTATTCATCAAGATAAAAGAATTGATTTAAATTTTTGCTTGCCGCTCTTGGCGCAAATCCATGACAATAATCAAATCTTTGAAAATCAAAATACCAAAAGAAAAAAACTCTGGAGATTTTTAAAACAAGTTTGGACAATTCCACAGCAATTTTAAAAAGTTTTAGTCTTTTAAATTTTTGTAATTACAATGGGCAATTTGGATTTCGATCAGTCTCAGCAGAATATCATCGCTATCATCGTAGTGATGGAAAAAGCGAATTTTTTCAATTTTTTTTTCAATTTTTTCCAAATGTTCTTCTTTTTTTGCTTATCACGTAATAGTTTGAAATGATGTTAAGCAACTTAACCACGAAAATAAAGAATTTTTGCGGTTCTGCAGCTTCCCGCTGAAACTGTTTTTCGTAGTGATGAAAAGAATAAAACCGAACCGGTAAATTTTTTTCCAAATGTTCTTTTTTTTGTAATTTGGTACTCAGACCGCGGTCTGTTTTTATAAAATCCATTAATAGAATTTTGCAAGTTAAAAATTATTTTTATCTGTCAATTTTTGCACGTTGAATGAAAATACTTTGGAATTTCACTGAGAGCTTCATTGCAGCATTGACATTTACGAATAACCTTCAGCCCTACAACAGATCTTCAATGTTTCTGTAAAAATTACGAAAAATTAAATTTACAAAATAGAGGGCTGCTCCCTTTTTTGACAACTTAAAATCTGAGATTATCCTCCAAGTCATATAGTGCTACTAAAAGTTCCGGCGTTCTTGATCGCGAGTAAGATTTTTAATCATAATTTAATATTAATCAGGCGCAATTTTCAATTTTTGAAACTTCTAAATCCTAAACTTACGAAGACAGATCTTTAAAACTAAATCATCTAAAAAGTCGTTTTACTCGCCCTTGTCAGATAATGTAAGCTCTACATTTCAACTTTTAGCTACCTGTTTGCAATATTTTTAGCTGTAATGCTGTAATATAAGCCAAGCCAAAAACACTGAAAAATTTAAATGAAATTTTTGCAGTTGCAAAGTTTCAGAATTACCGCTTTATTTAACGCAATGCTTTTGTTTTACAAGGTAGAGCTAGACGATCGACCGTTCACATCACATTTCGTCCCAGTTCTTCGATTACACGGAAAATCACACTTGCAAAATATCGGCGCTTGTTCTCATTTTTTGAATGCTCGAGACCAAATTGCCAAATTGCCCATCACAGGGAACATGTTTTTCTTTTTTTGTTTCTGTAATTGCAATAAAAGGGAACAAATGGAAACAAAAATAATAAAATAAAATATTTTCTATTTAGATAAGACCGGTGACGGTTTGGCTCAACGTTCCAGATTTTATTTTTTTTGTGTTTTATATTATGAATATCCACTAATTTTGTTTGTTTTAGGAGGTTCTCAGTTAATCAACTATTGTTTCAAACTTTACAATATGTAGTGACCAAAATCTTGACTGTGACTCGGTTTTTAAAGCACGTTTGCCATCAAATTGTTAATAACCGGTCAAGCAGAAAACTGTAGTATCAATTTTATTTAAATAGTTTATGTTGCAAAAACAACTGACAATAGAATTTAATTTAAAGATTTTATTCTTTGCTTTCTTTTTTTTGTGTTCGTCCGGAACAATGGATCAGCAGAAATGAGGATAATGGATTCAAGCAAAATCGAAAGCCGAAATTTTAAATATTTATCAAAAAAATTATTTTTGCACAGGTTCAGTAAGTACATCACGCATTTTTGAACTGATAAAACATGTCAATATTATCACCGCAAGAACGTTTTTTTTTTGCATATCCATTTTTTAATCCTTTTGGGTTTATGGAATGTCCTGTTAATACAGCTATTTGCTCCCTTTTTAAGCGTTTTTTGAATAGAGGATTAAGAAGATTTTTGGCTTATATTTGTTAACTGTAATATAAGCCAAATCACTCTTAAAAATTTAAATGAAATTTTTGTCATTTTTTTCGTGATTTCGGAACGATGGCAGCCAACAAGGCAGCCAAGTGTTCTCGCAACGAAGACTTTTGAAGTACTTTTTCAAATTAAAAATCTTTCATTGTTTGGAGCTCCACAAGATTGTAAACTTCAAAGAAACAATTCTGGATTTTTTACATTTTTTGCACTGGTTTTCGTTATACCAAGTTTAAAGTTTAAATAATCTTTTAAATAATCATGTAAATTAATATGTTTTATTAATAAAAATATTTTTAAAAAATATTAGAAAAAATAATATTTTTGATGCTCTTTTGGAGATACCTACTAGGAGACCAGTTCAAAAATTTTTTGTTGCAATTGAGACAACAAAGTTTTAACAAAAGATTTTGAGTAACCATTTTTCTCCCGATTTTAAAAACATTTTTGTTCATTGTCTCCAACAAAGCATGATGATAGCATTTTTTCACTTGACAACGTTTAAAAAAGAAATAAAAATCTGATCGTTTGCAACTAAAATTCAAATTTTTCAACCTCAACTGCCAGTTGAATAACTTTATGTCCATTTGTCAAGAGCCCAGCTATTCAGAAGCGCTAATGTTCAAAAGATGAACTCATTTTTGAATTGCTGTGGTTTTCCTTCGGTACAGATTAGTACAACAACAGATTTTTAAAACTAAATCAACTAAAAATTTGTTTTTTTAAGTTTGAAATAAAACTTTTAAAAACATTTTTGTTTATTATCGCCCAGAGCAGTTCTGTTCGCTTGACAATGTTTAAAAAATACATAAAAATCAGATCGTTTGCAACTGAAATTCAATTTTTTTTTCAAAAAAACTTTTTTTTGTTTCGCGACGATTCCAACTTGGACCATTCCAGTAATCCAGCTGTGTGGTTAAAAAGAAAGTCACCGTTTTTCCAATTTTTCGCGTTTTTAAAAACATTTTTGAATATCATCCTCCTCAGCCAAGAGAAGCTATTCACAAGCGCTAATCTTCAAAGCTAAACGCAACACAGATTCTTTAGCACTCTTTAAGAATATTGAAGTTAAATAAAGATAATAACAAACCAATAAGATTAAGTTATTTCGGTTGTTGTCCACAAAAATTTGCCGGAATTTGGAATTAATGAAGAATACTGATTTTTGGGAATTGAGTCTTCTTTCTGGATATTTTTTCCTACTTTTCAACCAGCCAATCCTTTCAATTGACTCACCATCGTCTCAGCCCACCAACAAAGTCTTTATCTTTTCTATACATAATCTGAACTGACGGCAACGGCAAAAGGGGAAAGTCTTTAGCATTTTTTTGCTTTCTAATTTGCTCAAGTTACCTTTTGCTGTTTAAACTACCATACACATAAAGCTAAATACAGCAGGTCCTCGGCGCAACTAAAAAAGGTTTGTAGATGTTGGAAATAAACTCAAATTTATTTATCATATATTAATTTTTTAATTAAGCATTAAATCAGCAATAAGATTTAAAAATTTTAAAATTAAAAAAAATAAAAATAAAAACGAAACCATCATCGTGTCTTCAAGTTTATTTTGGAGCAGCCAAACAATTAATTTTTTTCAATAAATTTATTATAAAAGTGTATTTTTTTGTAAGGGAATGGAGGTACCTTTTTTAGTTTTTAAAGTTTTTTTTCTGATCTTTTCTGAGAAAAGGTCTTTTCAATAAATTTCAATAAGTTTCTAAAAGAAGTAAATATTTTTGGTACAAAATCATTTGCATTGGAAGGAAGCAACAATTTTGTTTGCTTTCATTCTAATCCATTCACATCAACCGGTAAAGGGCCGGTTGAAGGTTACCTTTTAGCCTTTCACAACGCAATTTTGGCGAAAAAATCACATCCTTCCATTTATTTTAAAACTAACAAAAAAAATATGGCATTAGTGCTTTCCGAGTTTAACATTTCGCCTCGCATGTAATTATTTTTTAAATAACTTTAAATAATTAAAATTTTAATAAATTTCTTTCACATTATTTTTGGAATTCATCTCAACTTCCGAGTAGTTTCTTGTCGCAATGTTCGGCTGCTTCCGTTCACACCAGTAGGAATCTGTAGTTCTCAATAATCTCCAATTGAAACAACCTATTTTGCACTATAGCTGCTTTTCAATTCCTTAATCATTTTTCTACTTGAAACTAAGTTTTGTTGTCATTTTGTCATTGCAATGTGCATTTTTCAATTTTTTGTTCATACAACTTTTTCTCCTATTATAAATGTTAACATTTGAGTCGGTGAAAGTATTTGAAAGTATGATTTACATTTTTTGGAACTTTTGGGGTGAATGTTCAATTTTAAATTTTTGTTCGGCTTCATCCAGCTCATCTAGCTTTTTTTAAATGTTTTTTTTGCGTGTGTGACAATCTTCAGGGCATCTTTGCAAACTGTAAATATTCATTCGGCCAATCGGAGAGCGAAATTAGATTTTAAAAATTTTTGACCGACGCACAACACTCAGAACCGGCTTATCCTCAAATTTCGATTCCGCGCATTTGTGTCTGTTTGTACTTCTTCTGTAGGACATTTTGCAGTTCTGCAGCTTTGTAAACGATTTCATGTGTCGCGTCTTCTAAAATGCCTGTTTGCACAGATCGTATATTGCGCGGCGTGAATTTGCCTAGTGGAAATTTGCAATAAAGTCCACAGAACAAAGGTGAAACAACTAGTTTATCAAATTTTTGTTTTCCCCAGTTCCCTTCTACTTCCTTTTCAATTACTGTACGTTCATCTTATTTTCATATAATTTTAAAAAAAATTAAAATTTACGCAGAAAAATACAGGTTTAATAGTAGTTTTATGCTTTTATGCTTTACATTTTTTTGTATTTTTGGAGGAATGTCCAACGGTCAACAGGGAGGAATGCTCAATTCCAAAACATAAACTCACTTTTTTTTAAGTACGAAAATGAAGACCAAGATTTAGGCAAATAAATCGTTTTGCGATAGTGATTTCATTTTTCAGCAATTTTTTATTGCTCAATTAGACAGTAAACGCGACCGCTGTTACCCTCACCTTGCTCTTGCTTCTTTACCACAATTCCGAGTGGTTTCCGTAATTTGGTTGCAAGCTGTTTTCTTTCGAATTTTAGCAATCGGTTTATCGCAAGCACATTTTTTTGAACAATTAAAATAATTAAAATATTAGGCAAGTATGTATTTATTTAACCATTTCGAAAACAACTTTTAACATTATTGCGCTTTTGTCTGGCACACTATTTAAAAATCGGGCATCCTTTTGGCTCGAAACCAAAAATGCTATCTCTAATTTTTGCGGTCTAAATGGAGTAGCCTTTACACGAATCAACATCCTTTCGGTTTTAGGCTCTTCGCGCGTGTAAACAGATCGTGTGAGAGGGCGATCTCCTGCATCTGTGGCGAGAATATTCGGCTCTCCGTTCGTATTCGTCTGGTTTTCGCTTTGTTACGGTGAAGGATTGAAACGTACGTTACTGCTAATATTTATTTAAGTTGATTAAACAGCACTCAATTAATATAAATACACAAAAAATAACAATTAAAATTAAAAGTTAGAGTAAGAAATTGTTTTGACTTCCTTACTGTACATTTCATTGCACCGTTCAAACTCTGTAGGTTTGACTGGGCCGTACGTCAATCCATTTTTCGACGCCCCCACTTTATCAAACAAAAGGCCCGGGATAAGGGAACACCTAATTTCTTTGTTGCGAACCATATCCTTTCTGCATACGATTCCCCACCGTTTGCTGATTGCTGGCCCTAAATGCGGTTTGGTTACTGAAGCAATGGGAACAGTTACATACAGAGTGATTCTGGCCAGCATCACAGACTGTCCATCCGTCGAGTCCAACTGCTTTCTTTGAGTGGATCAAGTAGAGGAGTGTTTCGAATTTGTCTGTTCCAGGTTGTCGTATGCGTTGTCAAACAAACCTTCGACAGCAAGGATATTGCCGATTTCAAGATTGCCACTCGAGGTCCTAGTCACGTTTTTTGAAAAAAACTAACAGACATCCGCAATTTCTTGAGGCACATTTCCTCTCTCCCGACGCAGATCTGCTCAATGGCTTGGAGGACGTCTGAGTCTTTCAGAACTTCGTACGTGATGAGCGACGACAGAATGCCGCCAGCGACCGCGGCCCCACCGACGGCCATGGCCAACGTCGCTCCACCGACCGCCAAAGGAACCGAAAAAAGATTGCCACTCGCGGTCCTAGTCACGATGTTCGCGTATTTGTCTTGCTCTGATTTAAAGTGAAGAATGAAGAGGCCCGTCTGGCCAGTGCCGCTAGTCGTAACGTAGACATTTTGCGACCGTTCGTTCTTCTTCCTTTGTCCAACTACGGCGAGTTAAAGTAGTAAAGTAAAGTAAGTCTGATGCGCTGCGCAACGTCCTGTCGCAAATCACAACCATCTTAGCACTTTCAGCCACTTTGAACGCTTTAAAATTTCTATTGCAAATTATTGTTATTGGGTTGTTTAGAAATGGTGACTTACCGAGAAGATGCTATTCATTCTCCGGGTGAAGTCCCGATTCTTGAACTCCTCCGGAGTCGCTAGTGGCATTGCGCGGCCATTGACCTTCTCCGCGATGCACCTGAAGGCCTCGTACACTTCAGGTGGTCCGGTCAAGAGGCGCTCCATGCCGGGGAATTTACTTTTGATGGAGTCGATGTACGCCTTTCGTGCGTTCTTGTCCGACTTCTGAAGTAATCATTACGTTTAGTTGTGAACTGGACAGCTTATCACCATTGACTGCGCTATCTTGCAGTAGTCCAGCAGGGTCGTTTGGGCGTAGAAGGAGGTGCGCTCCGCTTCTAGCTCAAAAACTGAGCGCGCAATTTGTGGCGAAAATTCCGCCAAAATTCTTACGGCGATTTCCGGGTTCTGGATAGAACCTTTCTCTTGCGCGCTATTCATTGCGGCGAGACGATGGTTGCCGTCGATCACCACATACTTTCCGTCTTCCAAACCAAAGACTTAATTTCGCGCCCTTATACTGCAATACTAATTTTTAGTGATGTTGTGGTCAATCAATTCACCTCATATCGAAGTTCTCCTATGAGGCAATCAAAGTGTTGTGCGGTTTGTGGTTGAGAAAACTCTCTCATCTTGTATTCTCCGAACGCGGGGATAAGTTCGTTAAGATTCAATGTTGCTTCTCTGCTGATTCGTTTGATCTCTTCTTCAGTGAGAAGACGACCTTCTGATACGATTTTAGAAGAGGACGACATGTCGGTTCTTTATGTTTTCTGCAAGAAAAAGTGGTAAAATTAATTGACGGTTTGCAAATTTTTATCGCGTAATAGTGGCGAAAACGAATGCATTTTTAGATTAATACAGTTGTACTATCTCCTATGTAAAATATATCGAACACTGCGGCGCGGTAGTGCTAGATAACGCGTTAATCTCCAGTTGCACTTGTCGAATGACTGAGACATAGTCATCTAGTACTCACTCTCCCAAATTGCTGCCGTGGTTTTTGAAGGAACGTATATGCGTACAATTTCAGCGGCTCTATCGTGCTCGTTTTCGCACCAAACAACTTTGTCGTTTGCGATCCTGGACGTTCGCACCACTAACATAACTCGCTAGACTTGGTTGTTTGGGGCGCGCGCATATGATTAAGGCTCAAATAACTTAGTGTTTTGGCGATCCTCAACGTTCGCACCACGAGCGTCGACGCTCGCACCACGAGCGTGCAGGATTGGCAAAAGTTATTTCTGCCTTAATGATATGCGCGCGCCCTCTCGCGATAAACAACCGAATTCGTGTCTGTTGTGTCAGCGATCGCCCAACTCCGCCAAATTCTCAAGTTTCCCGCTAATTTGCACTTAGATTGACGCGCCGCGCACTATCCTGAGCTAGATCACAACCATCTTAGCACTATCAGCCACTGTGAACGCTCAGCGAAGGCAAAAATAACTTAATATTATTAAAAGAAGCCAACTTACGGTAAATTGCACACGATTCTCAGGATTATCGACAGCCCAGATGGGCATTTTGGTGTTAATCCCTGAAATGAGAACAACTGTCAGGCGTGGATGACGTGCAACGGACGCAAAAAGACACGAAAAAGGATGGACAGAAGTAATGAACAAGTTCATTTCAGGTTCCCGGTTAAAAGCGAATTTCGAAACATTGTGGCAATAGATACGATATGAGATAGGACAGAGATGAAATTTAGAATTCTCGGTTTTAATGGGTTTTTGGAGCCTTTTGCAATAAGCTCGATGAACAACCGAGATGAAAACACGAAATCAGCGCTTTGTGCAGAAAATGGTCGTAAAATAGACGTCAAATTTGCCAACAATTTATAGAAGAATACAGGCCGCGAAACGATGAAAACGCAGTCGAACGAGCAGACTAATCGATAGTTGCCGCAGCCTACTGACGGACGGATTGACAAACGACAGACGAGTTTTTGGGGTAAACGAAAGTGACGTTGCGTCGGTGAACACTCCGTTCTGTCTTACCATCTTCGAAATTCAAAAGCTCTAGATTTATGAATGACTGGCATTTAACGAAAAATTTAAAGAAAATTTAATAAAAAATTTAAAAAGCAAATCGGAGCCCAGAAAATTTAATTGAACATTGCAAAATCGGCTTCACTGCACCAGTGCTTGTAAAATAGTCAGCAGAAACTTTTTGCGAACAATTAAAAGTTGGCTATTTAAAACCATGATTGGAGCGTTGATTGGGAAAACAGTTGGAAATCCAATAATTAAAATAAAAGTATTATTACTTTCTGAGACGCCATTTCTGAGACGACAAAAATTGCGCTTTGAGCAAGTGAAGTCTGTCCAAAAGAAGTCAAATGCAAAAACAAATTTTACTTGACTTCTCGCTTACAGGAACACAAAACCTATGAATAAATGAAAAAATTAATTCCAATAATGTTCAAAATGCAAGGCAAATGCAATTACTTCTGACAAGCCGCCTGTAATTGAAATATACAAAGTTTCTCAAAACTTGCCGGAAGTTGTATCTGATGTCCAAAAATTAATTGATCAGATAATTGATTTGCATTGATACGATTTGGCTAGGAACTATTTCGAAAACAAATTAGAAAGTAAAATGATTTACATTGTTCTCAATAAATTGCATTAAAAATTTTAACATGTGGTAATGAGAATTTTTTTGTAGCAGACGTTAGAATTAAATTTGTTAAATGTCCCCTAGTACTTGATTTCTGATGAATTTTGGCTCTCTTTGAGGGAAGCGGCATATGTGGCACACCTGGTGGACCACCATAATTGCAAAAATGAAAATTTAAAAAAAATTAAAAACCTGGACCACAAGGGAATTCTTTCAACTAATCGAGCCAAACCCTGACAAAAAATTAATTAAAATTTTAACTAAAAAATCATTGATTGTTAGCTGAAAATTATATTGAATTATGCGACTTTCCAGTAACAATTTTGTTGTTCAAAAAAATGCAGGAACAAACTAGCCTAAAAACCTCTCTATTGACACCTGGAATTTAAAATTTAAAAATTTCTGCATCTCTGCAAAAATTTAAACTTAAAATTAAGAAAAACGTGGTCCACAAGAGAATGCTGTCAACAATTCGGATTCATTTTTTCAGACATCGGATTCGGATCGGATTCGGTCCAATTGTGGGCTAAAAAAATCAGACATCGGATTCAGACATCAAAAATTATAAAATCAGGAAATTCCCATAAAAAACTTCTGAATTTTGGCTCTCTTTGAGGGAAGCGGCATATGTGGCACACCTGGTGGACCACCATAATTGCAAAAATGAAAATTAAAAAAAAATTAAAAACCTGGACCACAAGGGAATTCTTTCAACTAATCGAACCAAAGCCAGACGAAAAATTAATTAAAATTTTAACTAAAAAATTATTGATTGTTAGCTGAAAATTGTATTGAATTATGCCACTTTCCAGTAGCAAAAATGCAGGAACAAACGAGCCTAAAAACCTCTCTATTGACACCTGAAATTTAAAATTTAAAAATTTAAATAATTTGTCAAATCTCGTAGATCGCCGTTCCAAGCGTATAATCTCCTGAATAATTATCTCCACTTTAATATTTTACGCCTTTATTTTTAATGAACTTTTAATGAATTTTTAGTTGAAAAGTTGATGTCGATTCCATTGCTTTTGTCATGAATGGCAAATGTTTGAAAATTGGTCCAAATTTGTCCAAAAAATGCTGATTTCTTTTAAACGTGGAGAAAATGCGTCATTATATGTTTACAAAAAAACGCAAAAGAACAACAATTAAAAAATTAAAATTTAGTAAAATAAATTTTGCCAACAATTTTTCAGCTCGTGATTGATTGTTAATTTATTGACTTTTGGCTTTTCAAGGACTTTTTTAAGGAAAGGTGAGAAAATCCCAAATGCATAAAAACAAAAGAAAAATATAAAAAAAAATTTTAATTTTTTAATTAGTTTTATGTCACGTAAAGCGGTTACCTCTCCGCATTAAATTAATACAAAAGATATATTATAGCGAAATAAAATAATGAAACATACCTCATAAGAATGTAATTTGCAATTTTTAATTTTGTCCAAAATCTGGGCTATTTCTACTTTAAAAAATGGACATGATTAAATTTGCAAAAATTCAGGAGAAAACTTTAGAATCATTCAGCGATAGTCAAAAATTATTAAACTTGAAAATATATTGCCTCGTGATTGTGATTGAAATTTGTTGAGTTTTGGCTTCAAGTTGAGTTCAAGGACCGATTGGAGTCGGTAATCGAATAACAAAGTAAATAAAAAAAATTAAAATACGAATTAAATTTGTTAAATGTCGCCTAGTACTTGATTTCTGATGAATTTTTGTGCTTATAAAGGGCAGCGGGATGGAGGGCCCAAACTACTTGCATTCTAATTCTTTTTGCTTTGCTTCAAGCTAAGAAAAAGGGCTACTTGGTCCGATTGCAAAAATGAATGTTGTGGAGACATGAATGAGATACAAGAATGCGATTTCCGCTGCCTCCTGGCGTTCAGTCCAAAAATTCGAACAAACACAACATAATTTGAACTTTAATTTTCGTAATTATGGAATTTTCGATTGATGTTTGGAAATTAAAATAAACTTTTTTTCGATTTTTCGACAAAAGGTCGCTTACCGTCCTTTCATTAATCAACAACCTCCGCTCTAATTGTTTTTGCCGTAGTTCAAACCCAAATTTTTTAAAGAAATGAACAATTTATTAAATATAACTGTTGATTTAGTCAGATTGCCCTGAGTTTAAAAATAATATTTACATATAAATTCTTGTTTGCCACAAAACGGTGACTGAACCAGTGAGCGCTAGTGTAGTAAGAAGGTAAAAACATATCAAAAACAGGCTTGATTCATTTGTTTTCAAAAATACATAGCAGAACAAAAATACGGTGATGCCCTGGCAGCTGGTTAATATTGTTTCTAGTTCAAGACAAAATCTGAACTTATTGAAGATTATTGCAAAAATTGTAGTGAAATTGTGGAATATGTGCTCGCTATGTCGATTAATGCTGCAAAAATTAAAAATGTTAAAAATGTTTATTTTTACGCGGACGCAGGAATGTCAAGTAGAACCTTTGTGGTGACATGCTAAGAGGCGAAGGATCAGAAACCCAAAAATTAAAAAAACCTTTTCGACGAAAATTACAGAAATTTTGACGAAAAAAATGTCTCGGGCTAATTGATATGTGTACAAAAAAAACCCGCTTACAAAAAATAAAACAATCATTTCTTTCTCCATGTTATAGAAGTCTGGTTATGTCGACGAGAAAAAAAGTTTTTTAAAAAAAACCAAATTATTTGGTAACGCATCTTGGAAGGATATGTCAACGACAAAAATTGTTTTTTAAATGTATAATAATCGCTTAACCCGCTTAAATATGTAAGCTTAATACGCAAAAAAAACATTCATTTTTTTTGCAGAAACCAGCCAAAGCTCTCCCCAAATTTAAAAAATTTTGAAAACTGATTTTAAGGTTCCAGAGAGTCGACACTCTACCTAAAGAATTTTACCACACAAATTCTAAGCCGCAAAATGTTTTATTTAGAATAATCGGAATTGTACTGAGCCAAGCAAAAAAACCAATATGAAACATTAATTTCTTTTGATGATCAAAGGCCAGGAAGCGGCGAAAGCTGTCGTTAAATTTAAAAAACAAAACAAAATAAAACAAACAAATAACAAATTAAAACAAATTAAATTAAATTAAACAAATTAAATTAAAACAAAACAAACAAATAACAAATTAAAATAAAACAAAACAAACAAATAACAAATTAAAATAAAACAAAACAAAAATAATTGGTAAATCCTCTTCAAGGTCTTGGAAGGTTATGTGAACAACAAAAATTGTTTATTTCTAATTTATAATAGTTCTTAACCGCTTCTAACCCGCTTGTCGCCAAATAAAAAAAAAATTAAAAAAAACATGTGCATGACGCAAAAATGACGCATGTGCAAAAACATGACGAAATGTGGGCAAAATTTAATTGTGGAAGAACAAATACTCCTATTTGTCAACTCTTTTATTTAGCCGCGCCAGCAGAAACTGGCCTAGTTGTCACCGAAATTTAAACAAAAATTGAAAAACCGATTTGATGACGTTAGACTAGACCCCGAGATTCAAGAGAGTTGTGCAAAATTTCACCACACAATTTGGAAATGGCAAAAATGGTAAAAATTAAATGCAGAAAATGAAAGTGAATATTAAAATGACTTTATAAAAAATAGTATTATTTTATCTTAAAATATTTAAATCATTTAAAAATCAGGAATTAAAATTGAGCGAAATAATTAAAGCATTTTCTGCTTTGAAGAAGGGTAGAAATCAAAATTGCAGAAACAGTGTATCAATCGTTTACCGGAAAAGTCTTCAAAAAATGCTTTCTGCAATTGCAATCTGAACTCAAAGCGCACTGTATGTTAAATTAACAAAATGAAAAACATGAGAAATATATTTCAAAAATGAAGTAAAGGTGCAAAAATAACTTTACAAGTTGTTCGAGCAACTGAAAGCCAAAAATTGTTTCCTGTTATCGGTTTGCAAAAATAAATTGATAATAAGCTTTTCTGAGCGCTGAAAAAATCGGATGATAAATCTTGTAGTCTCTAGCTTAATTGTATTAAAATTGAGCAAAATCAATGTTTTTGTCGATCTAAATCGAATATTTCGATTTTTGGATAAAAACTTTATGCAATGCGTCCAAAACGGATAAGGCCGCCCTCGTGTCAGTATCTCTGTCAGTATTTGTGCAATTGCGCAGTTCCGAACAAGCATACCAAAGACAAGAAATCATTAAAATGTAGTTAACATTAAAATTTAAAATTAAGATCTAACACCTGGACTTGAAGTATTGGCAAGCAATCTTTTAGTGCCTTTAATCTTTCATCAAATTTTCCGCGCCGTCACAGTCCACGCAACTTGAAAAAATTTGTCCGGCCTCAAAAAGGAACGTTCGAAAATTTATGTGATGAATGAAGATGAACGGAATCGCTTTGGCTTTTTTTAATTAAATTTTTTTTTCTTAAATAAATTAATTGATGTAACGAAATTCAATGACTATTTTGGAGAGCTTTGGAGATGGAGAACAAAAATAAATAAAAGCAAAGGTGTTTTCGTTTTTTTGTGCTCGTAAATGTAAAAAAACACATTGAAACTGCAAAAAGTGAGCATCAAAATACTGCTTTATTGCAAAGCACACATTTTTTTTAAACCTGTTAATGACAAACTGCAGCGAGCATATCTATATGGCAAAATAATTTTTAAAATTTAATTCAATTTTAATTGTATTTTAAACGAAATTTTAAACATAAACGTTTTAAATGATAATGAAAAGGTTTAAAAAAATGATATTTCTTAGGATTGCTTTGAAAGGGAACACGGTTTTGCTAGAAATTAATGACGGAAAATGGTTCTTATTTAAAACGGCATAAAATAATCCGCGGAGTTTCCAAAAAAGAGAAATTTATAACATAAAAACATAAAAATTAAAAATAATAAAGCAAATAAAAATAATATACAAAAATCATTTAAAAAATAAAATAATGGAGAAGAACACTTCGATTTAAAAAATATCTGTCTTCAAACTTCATTGACATTGGTTTTTATTTATTTATTTATTTAAAAATAAAAAAATCTGCAACAACATTAAGACTTTGTTGCAAAGCACACATTGTTTCAATTACATTTGTTTCAAAAATTTCTGAATTTAAATATTTTGAATTTTGGATTTTTTTGGATTAATTTTGGAACATTTTGGAACAAGGGTTTGGATTTCGAAAATATTTGCGATAATTGCGATGTAAACTAGTTGTATTAGTTTATTAAATCTATAATTTTTTTGAATTTAAATGTTTTGAATTATTAATTGTTGCAGAGTCCATCCAACCAGCTGCTGAACAAAACCAAAAACTGGAAAGAGTATTAAATGGAGTATTTGAATATTAAGGACGCTCATGAGGTCTGCAAAAAATATGCTAAACAATTTTGATCTAATCATTGTTTTTAACAAATTTTAACAATGTGAACCAAATCAACTTGACACATTTAATAAATTTCATTTAAAAAATCCAACTTTTTGAAAGAAACAATTTGGATGAAGCAAAGCACTGAAACACTTTATAAACTGCAAGATCTAAAAAACAAGAAAAGAACCCAAAGAAATTGCACTTCTTAATCCAGGCCTCTGTCTCAAAGAAGATTTATGGGGTAATTTAGTCACACATAGTCACTTCAAAAATAAAATTTATTTTAGCAAATTACAAAACTGAGCCGGTTCAGGTGACGATGATGAATCCGGGTTCAAAATGCAAAAATAGGAACATTTGTTAAATTACAGCATGAATAAATTAATCGATTAATTGAATTGATGCTGCGTTGTAACGATATTCAATTGACTATTTTGGAGAACTTTGGAGAAGAAAACTTTTATTCAAAAAATATCTTTTAAAAATATAAAATAAAAAATTTCAACCTTTGGTTTTTATTTATTTATTTATTTAAAAATGTAAAAAAAAACATATTTAAACACAAAAGTGCAAAAAAAATGAGCATCAAAACATTGTGTGCTTTGCAACAAAAGGACGCCCATGGAATAAAAGGAATATTAAGGACGCCCATGAAGTCTGCAAAAAATATGTTAAACAATTTTGATCAGATCATTGTTTTTAACAAATTTTGCTCAGTACGGGCTCATTACAATGCGGGCCAAATTCAGATGTCTCGGCTGCAGAAACTCAAAGAACCTAATATGCAATTGACGATATACAAGAGCCCAAAAATTGTCTCTACAGACTTGAAAATTGTCTCTACAATTCTACTCTACAGACTCTACAAACTAAGATCCTATCTCCAAAAATACAGCGAAATTGCATTTTTTAGAATCGCCAAAATTTGACCGTACACTAACTTTAACTTAAAGGCCGAAATTGTAGGGCTAGAAATGTTACTAAAATTAGTATAAAAACTCGTTTACAGTTTACAGCTTTTTTCGTTTTTTTCCAAGTTTTTTCCAAAGTTATTCAGCGAGGTCTCTTAACAGGTCAAAAAATTTATTAAAAATGTAGCCCAGATCTTTTATACTTTTCAAAAATCCCAAAGTTTATATTATTCGGCGAGAATACAGGCGATCTCGTAACTATTGTTTAAACTGATCATCAAAAAATTTATTAAAAATGTAGGGCTAAAAATGTAGGGAGTACGTTTAACCATTTATACAATCCCCAAAAATAGAAAATCTGATTTTTAATTAAAATAAATAAAAGAAAAGAAAAAACGTCCTAATTGTGGACAAAATATGAAAAAACGATTCATTTGATTTTTAAGAAGATGATAAAGGTTTTGAACAAAAAATCACAGATTAGTTTAGCGCATGAGATTCGGCGTTACCAAGCTAATCATGAGGCATTCTAGCCATAAACTAAACTACGAGATGACGCACGGCTGAAAAATGTTTTGTCGGTTAGTCAGACTGGAAAACTTGTCGCTTTTTCGTTTTTCTGTTAATTTTGCTCTCAACACAAAGGCACATAGTCGGAAACCATTGCAAAAATGAAAATATTTTTAGAGCATCTCTAATGTACATTTATATTTATATTTATATTATATTTTTATAATATAAATATAAATTATTCTTGGCAAACTTTCTGAACCGAAGGCTGTGCGAAGGCGAACAAATTTTAGTTTACACTAAATTTAAAAAAAAATGAAATAATCGAACAAAAACATGATCGAAAACAGAAAACATTATGTTTGTCAACTTTTACGCTGAAAGACTGAACACTAAGATTAATCAGCTGTTTGCAAAGCATGAAGAACCTGAGAATTCGCTGACCAACAGAAAATAATTAAAAAATTTTGTAAAAATTTAGTTTTTAGAAGATGAACGCAAAAAATTAAATTAAAGTTTGGTTTTGTTTCAGTTCTATTAAAAGTCTTAGCAAGTAATGCGTTCAGTTAAGCCGAAACCCAAATACATATCAGGCCAATTAATTTCAAATTGAACGAGTTGATAAGTAAATACCGACCTCTTTAATACACATTATACAAAATCGATGGTCATGATTGTGGCCCTATACGTTTTGAAAATCAATTACACTATTCCAGAAATACCTTCGGAAAAAAGCGAAAGATCCAAAAATTTGATTTCTTTAAACCAGATATTAAACGATTTCGTAATGCTAATATAACTTTCGTAACTTGAAATTTAACAGATGTTCAAACAATAAAAAAAATAAGGTTTTTGTTCTAGTAGGTAGCTACAGGTGAGCGCAAGCTTTTGTTGGAGAACTGAATTTGCTTTGCTCAGTTTAACTTTAAATAAATTTTCTAGCTTAGAAAAGGTTTCCTGAATTCTGTGAAATTGAAAGATCCAAGATTAGACGCACAAAAATTAATTTAAGGCATCTTTTTCTATTAAGTTCGATTAAACGTCTTACCAAGCAATGCGTTCATTGAGGCCAAAAACCAAATAGATAAATTGGAAAATAAGTAAAAACCGTTCAACACATCGTTCAAGAACTAGCCGTTTTGGTCAATAAAATTAAAACTCTACTAAACAACTTGAGAGTTTAATATTTTACGCAACATTTCCTACGTGCAAAAATTCATTAAACTACCTTTTATGTGCAAAAAGGTAAATGTTTTGTTTTACTAAATAGGCACCTTGAGGTGAGCACAAGCTAATCTTTTTTTTAACATTAGAAGCATTGTTTCATGAAATTACAAATTGTGCGTACGAGTAGGCAATTTTGCAAGCTGATTGAAAAATGAAATTTGAAAACCTATTGAACACTTGACTCCGAAGTACTCCGAAATTGATTCGTTAAGGCGTCAAAAAATAAAAGAGCTTCATCCGGGAACGTTACACTCCAAAAACAATTTCGTAAATTAATAAATGTTATTAGAAACAATTTATTTTTGACAATTCCAGAAACAACCAGCAACAAACATCGTTCAGATGACCACCAGAACAATTTCTGAAGATTTCAGATGGCAGCACACAATACCGACTTCAAATATTGTCAAAAAGTGGCTATTTTTTGCGTTTGAGAGGACATTTTTACAAATACTGCATCAATGAGAGTTTTTTGAACTCCTTTAAACAGTCAGTAATCACAGTGATAAGTTTATTTTTAGTTTTGCTCACTACCTTTTTTATTAACTTTTCTTCTTAATTCCTTTTTTTTTGTGACAAAGAAGCAATTATTTTTAACTAAAAATGGTTTATTTACAGTTTCTTTCGGAAAATATATTTTTGTGGTCGAGAATAGGTATCTGAATATGCGACATCAGTCCAGCGGATTACATTGCGGGTGTAATTTGTAATCGTGTAATTTTTTTGTGGTCATTATGAATATGCGCATGGTTTTAGTGGAAACGGGAAGAGAGATTTTGTCAACTCCAAAATATAATTTTTTGAACGAACACAAAAGCAATGTTTTGATGGCGCTATAAGTCAGGCAATCTGAGTCCTGTGAACGCGTCATATTTTTTTTTCATTTCTGCATTTCCTTTCATACCAAGATTTGTTGATGAAAATCGGTTTTTTTTTAATATTGCAGATTATTTTCACAATTTCTTTTTTGGAAATTAACAAAATAAAAAATCGACTATAAATCTAGAATGAACAAATATGCAATGAATATTCAATTTTTGGAGGTCGAAGCGTACATAACGTACAAAAGAAGTAGTTCAAGTAAGTACCTATAGACTATAAATCTAGCGAAAATTAATAAAATTTTTGTATTTTATTTTAAATGCATTTTAACTATGCAATGATTTATTTTTTTGCATCGCGGAAAACAATGTTTCAATGTTCAAAAACTATTTGAAAATTAACTTTTTTGGTACATAGTTGGCGTCTATCCGTTTAGCGGCTGCAGTGTTTTTTTAACTAAATTTCTGCACTAAAACATAAACTTGGGTTTTGTTTTACAGTGCGCTTTAAAATTGATAAATTTTTGTAAAACAAAATACGAAATTTTCCAGTTTAATGTTTACAATTTGGTGGTTTTTGCTAAATTGTTGAATTTCTGAAGACTTTCCAGAAGGAGCACACAATACGGAGTATTTACTTTAAATGTTGTTAACAAGTGGCTATTTTTTGCGTTTGAGTGGACAGATCCAGAAATACATCATCAATCAGCGTTTTTTGAACTTGGTCAGTGATCGCAGTGATAATTTTTAAATTTGCTCACTACCTTTTATATAAACCTTTTTTACTGATTCAATTGAAAGGGGCAATTATTTTGTTTGTAACTAAAAATTGATTTGTTGATGAACACATAGTTTCTTTCGGAAAATCTATTTTTTGTGGACATTCTGAATATGCGACATCAGTCCAGAGGATTACATCTGTAGAATTCCTATTTTGTCGCATAAGAGAGGACGAACAGGACCATGAGAAGCTCGCGGAAGGCAGAGGAAAGTGCAGCGTTAAGATGACACAACGATGAGGCTGATGCAACATCATCCAACCTACAAAATCGAGGGTTTTAATGCGTTGTTTTATCACAATTTACATAAAACAGCTTAAATTTTCTTATTCCTTTTTTAAACGGCAAAATACAAATAACATTGTTTCAGGATACAAATTATGTAAAAATCTGAGAGGAATAGAACGAGTGCGGTATTTAATAGAGAAATTCCATTGTCGAGACAATTTAATATAGCAAGTTTTAATATATAGAATAAATTAAACAAAATTTAATTTTTGTGGATATTCTGAAATGCAACATCACTCCAGATGTTGCAAGTATTTTCAATCTTATTTTTTGAAATAAAAAATAACATAAAAAATATTAGCGCAATTAATAACTTTTTGTAAGTTTTTAAATATGCCTAAATATGCCACATTTGATAGCAACGTTTTTATGGAGGTTTTAGTTGAGAAAACTAAAGAAAAAAAGTCAGCTCAGCTAGTAAAGTCAGCTCCAAATAGTAATTTTTTGACCAAATAAGTAATATACAAATGTGCATTACGATGCTTTTTTCAAATTTTAAAAATTTAATTTTTAAATTCAAATTTATTATCTCAAATTTCAATGGGTACGATGCATATTCAATTTTTAGAGATCGAAGTCGTAGACATACAAAAGAAGTGGTTTAAGTAAATACCGGTTTTTATTCGGTTTGTGGGACTTTTAATACCGGTTCAAGAGCCAAACTGTTGTTTTTGAAATATTTTAAACAAGAACAACGCATCTGAGTCCTGTGAACGCATCATATTTTTTGCATTTCTGCATTTCCTCTCATACCGAGATTTGTTGATGAAAATCAGTTTTTTCAATATTGTAAATTTTTTTCACGCTCTTTTTTTGAAAATTGACAATATAAAATCGACGAAATCTAGCGAAAATTAATAAGATTTTTGTATGCATTTTCAATATGCAGTCTATATTCAATTTTTGGAGGTCGAATCCGTAGACGTACAAAAGAAGTAGTTCAAGTAAGTACCAACAGATTTTTAATAGGTTTGTAAGAATTTTTAATACCAGCTTAAGAGCCAAACTGTTGTTTTTGTAATATTTTAGACAAGAACAACGCATTCCTGAATTTGAATTTTTCAATCATTCAATCAATCAATTAAGTCAAATCATACGATAAATTTATTTAAATTTTTTTAAATTTAAAATTAGTCAAATCATATCTTGTGTCCGAAAAATTTATTATTTTTGTTTGTCTCTGATTTATGATTTGCAGTGTTTGGTGCACTAGCACTTGTGAACCAATCTTGCAAAACTCAGATTTTCATCATTTTTGGAGCTCCAAAAAGTAATTTTTTGAACAAATTCAATCCTCTCAATTTTTGGACAACAAAATAAATTCAACAACAAATTCAACAAATGTCCTATCAGAAAACGTTCATCGGTTCCCCGTTCTGCTGATTCTTCTCTCTTAATCTTAATTATCTTAATTTCCGTTTTTCAATCAGTTTAAAAAATATTTAAAAAGGGGATGAGCGGAGTTTTGGTCCACCTTTTGTGAAATCCAGTCAATACGCAAACAACAATCATTTTAGCCGTTCTGACTGCTTTCTTACTCTCTAATTTTTCTTACGTGTTTAATTTCCGTTTTTCAATCAGTTTCAAAACATATTAAAAAGGTTTTGCGGCGTTTGTTTCCGCCTTTGTGAAATCCCGTCAACGCGTAAACAACAATCATTTTTCAATCCTTTTTCCAAACTATTTAAATTTAATTTAATTTACGCCGTTACTTTAAAAATTTGCATCATACTGATTGCTATTAATGTCTGAATTTTTGAAGTAATCTTTAAATTTTTATAAAATCGCAATTTATTTGAAATATCAATTTTAAAGTTTTGTTTTCAAAATTTTTACGGGATCAAATCAATTTAATTTCGCAAATCATTAATT
>MQUG01000781.1:0-49071 GCA_007213375.1 Steinernema feltiae | reverse complement strand
GAACTTTCTTCTTTAGACGGAGTGCAAATTTAGATCATGCGAACGCAACCGACAAAACAGTTTTACGTTGAAAATACCAAAACATTGCGTCAACAATCAGCACAACCGAAACTTACCCCTAGAGATTAACCGTAAGTCGGGAAAAACGAATTTTATAATTTGAACTTTCAAATTCAAAATTACAACAATAGCAGATTTATTTAATATTCCAAGCATCTGCATTTCTTTTTCCATTTAAAGAAAATCCTAAAAAATGAAAATTCAATTAAATTTCTCCATAATTATCCGACAAACTTATGTTACTAGTTTGACGATAATTGTTTTGTCTAGTAAAGTTTCTTTTTTCCTGTTTTTGTCGGTCAAACACCACTTTGTATGCCATCAAGCAGCAAATTGTTTTTTCAGCAAAAGCAATCATTCGAAAGTTAATGGCATTTTCTTGTTTTTGCGCAAACTTACTTTTTTAACAGTGGTTTGCGGATGGAGTACTCTAGCGTCACTTTTTTTAAGCACTAGAGTTGCATCGGCTACGGTAACACAAGAAACCCTATTGATTTGTTATTTTCAGTTGAAGACGTGTTATTAAGTTTTGCAAATTGCATTTGTACGCGCTTCCGCTTGCTTAACAGCAACCTCTGCAATCAGGCATGAGCTCTCTCTCTTTCTAAGGATTCCGCTGTAAATAGAACTGCAACGTTAGTCTCTGATCTTGTGGGAGGGAACCACTGTTGATCGTTGACTCTTCCCAACCACTTTGTTCGTTCCTACGAGAAAACAACCTCAATTGTTTGTTTAATTGAAATTTGATGATCTCTGGAGCTGCGACGGAGCGTTCATCTCAGTTTTGGAGGAATGTTTTTCTCATCATTGTTTGCACACTACATGCCTTTTGGCCTAGAGTCAAATTGACGGAAACAATGGCCTGGGAATATGATGTGTTTGTGAGAGTGAGTGAGTGGCGCGCAATCTATGATGCTCGTGCGTAATCGAATCGCCACGCAAAATCATGTGTCCGTTAAGGGGAAGCAGCTGTTCTCTGTAGAGGCCAACCACCGATCGTGAAGGTTGGTTAATTGGATGTTGAAAAAATGGAAACAAAGTGACGATTTTCGAGTGGAATTGAAAAAATAATCTGAAAAATTGCTAAAATCCAGTATAACATCCAAAACTGTGGAGCAGACACTCAATTTGAGCTTCTAAAAAAATTGACTTCAAACAATTTTGTAAGAAAATGTGAAAAACTCCAGGATGATATCAGCAAACGGTTAAAACGGCAGACAAAGGCAAGAGCTAGACGTAGACATGTCGCCGGATATGCGCTTCACTGCGCATAATAGGTCCGGAACGTGCCGTTAAGCAATTTTGTTCTTTCACATGTGACATGCGTTTTACGACGTTTTTTTTTAATCTGAACCGCATAAAAAGGGTTTAAAAATTCCTAAATTGAAAGCAGTATTTTCAAATTTTCACAGTCTTCACAGAACGCTGTTACTCGTTCAAGCAGTTTTCTATTTCAGTAGCCACAGCTTTGACTAAGCTCATTTTGATTAATTAAAATCTAAAATATTCAACACCATTAATCATGCATGGGCTGAGCGACACAAAATCGTGTTCGATCCATGTTATCCAACTGCCAAAAAAAAATCCACTTTGTCATAATAGTATTTGAAAATTCCTGGCCATGACACGTAAACGGAAAATGCTGCTGCCACACGTCGGTTGCGGCCGCATAATCAACCAGCCATTTCGAGCATGCGAAAATTGCTTTTCCGAGTGCAAGAAATCTTCTTGTTTTCGGCGGACGCCGCGCACCTTTGGACCGGCGTCGTGCAGCCCGGAGTATTTGATGCAAAAGAGCGGTGCGCGTGGTGCCGGCGTGGTTCCTTTCACATCCATCCATAATGATGGCCACATTCCGCTTCGCCGCCATTATCTTCAGGAAATCGCAGATTTGTAATCGTGATGTGGTCGTTGGTGAGACGCGACAAAATTTGGCCCAGAGTGCACGTAGATTTTCAACGCAATTTGTATTTATCGCATGTCCTTTTAGTTTGTTTTTCATATAGTCAAGGGCATGATGTGACAGCCTGAAACTACGTTAATTTATGCCAATAACACTCGATGGACTGGTATTTACTTTATAAAATCATGCGAAGTGTAAGTTCACTAGATCGGTAACAAAAAATTTTGATTAGATAATTTAACAATTTAATAATTAATTAAAGCCTTCGCTACTTTCATGCCCTTTGAAACTGATCTATTTTTGTAAACCTTTACTTCTTAGGTATTTTTAGGCAAATCTCTGCAAGCGGTACTTGATTTTGTCTCTAGTTGATCAACATAGCATAGCTGATATGGCAAGTCTTTTGCAAAAATCAACTAAGCCTTTGAGCTGCTGTCAACAAGGATAATGCAATCAGTTGCCGTTAATTATCTCTGTGTCAAATGCTATTTTTGGGGGCTTTTCAAATTTAGTTAGCTCAAGACATTCTGCGATTTGTTTTTAGCTTAGTTAAATACAGATACTTTACAAAAATGTTTGTTTTAATTTTTATTTTGCTTTTGATTTTTTTTATAATGAATATCCAAATCTATTTTCTAATTTTTTTGAATAATTTTTTTGCTTTAGTTTGTTTTACTGAATGTATTTTTAAATTGTTTATGTTAAATTATTTAAATTAAAAAAATAATTTTTGTTCAATTTATATTTTTCATTTTCAATCTAAAAAAATTTGCTATTTCTATTATTTACTTTACCACTATGATCTACTTTTTTCGATGACAAACAAACGAAAAATTGAAACAACTGAAATTACTATCGCTTTTAGGAGTAATTCAAGTTGATGAAAAACTTGCAAACACACAAACAGTTCTTAATTTTGTTCTTAGTTGCTTAATTGTAGTTCTGAGCTAGTCAGTCGTTTGTTTTGTCGCTCACAGTGATTCAACCAATAAGCACCCCAGTACTGAATCACTTTTTAAGTCGGCTTTTGAAGGAAAATTTCTCTCGATCTCTCGTTTCCCTTGTATGTATTCCGCTTCTAATTAATGTTCTCAGAAACTGAGACGTAGCAGTTGTGACTGCGTGAGCAAAGGTGCTGGCAGCGATGTTCGGTGCATGTATGTCGTCGCCGCCTATTCGTGGACGCACAATAAATTATTGTTTGTTTAATGTAGTGAACCACTGTGAGCGAGAAAATGACGTCAACTGTGCACAGGAGCGGCCGTTAGCAGAAGCAAAACATGAAGTAGACGGAGTGATTTGAGGCTCGCGCACGCACTTAGCCCGCTTCGGTTACCTGAATTCGATCTCTTACTAGTCGCTCTCTTCAAACCCCCGAAAGTTGGACTGAACGCGATGACGACGCAGAAAAAGTGGTCCAAAGGACCTCCCATGTCGTGGGGTCGAGATTAACGCCGACGGGGCTAGCTGCTCCTTCTGCTGCTGTTGCGTAGGCCGAAGAACGGTCAGCAAAGTGCGCGTTCAGACCAACAGCGACCTTTGTTCAACAGCGCGCGCGCACAAGCAACTAAGCCGATTGCTCTGCGCAGTGATCGCCCTCTAGCGAGCGAGCGAGCGCGGTCAACCCTCAAATTAATGGATGAGGTCGTTTCACGATGAGGTCTTCATTTATTATGGTAAATGGAACCCTCCGAGGAGCCTCAGCACTCCAGCGACACGGTGCCCTTACTCCATTCTGTATTCCGTTCAAGATCTAAAACAATTCGTTTACCCTTTTGTTTTCTTTAGTCGCGGTTGAGCGGAGAGCAATGAGCTACACGTCTGTTGATTAGCTAACGACCGCTAGTGCGAGTCCAAACCAAAAGACCGTCGGGCTGGCGAAAGTGACTCGGCATAAACGTCTGTGGGTTGTTTTTGTCTTTTTTTGCCTTTTTTGTCAACGACAACCTCTGGCCGCTGGCCCCGGGTGAACGCGTGCGCCGAACACTCGGCCGGAAGAGGAGAATGTTTATAAAGTGGTTGTGGTCGCGGAATGATGAAAAGAGACGATAACGACTGAGGTGATGATGACAAGAGGGAGAAGAGGGGAGAAGAAGACGTTGGTGATGCGCGCGTGTGGATTTGGCTCTGTTTGGCTTCCTGAGAATATGCGCTGATTTTTCTTCTCATTCTTCATCATCAACTCATCCCCGCTGTGATATCCTCTGTCCTCTGTCTGTCTGGTGGTTGCGTCGCGCCGCCGGATCATTGCTTTTCAAACCCCAGTCTGGAAGTTTTTGGTCTGGGAAGGGAAGCAAAAAGGTAGTAAGCAGAAGTTACACGGACAACTGCACTTGTCCTTAGCCGTCCGACCGCTGCTATCCAGCGCGGCTGGCTGCTCTGTTTACTCTCTGATTAGTTCGTGCTTCAATGAAAAAGTGCTAAACTGTTTTCTTTTCGAACCAGTTAACCCACGCGCGCGCGCGCGACATTTTGTTGTTTTCTTGAGTTGTTTGCTTCGTTCTGTTTTCATTTCAGTGAGAAATCGGTGACTGATTTCATTTCAGACTGTTTTTACCGACTATTTTCGGTTTACAGACATGTTTAAGTAGTGATTGAACGCCGCTTTATCATCGAATTCTTGATTCATCTGCTGTACTTTTGGCCCTTCCCTCCACTCACATTTGCTTCTCGTTTTTTTCATCCTCTGTGCGCCAACGCAGATGTTTTGGGTGCGAGCGCCACGTGAGAAAATTCTCGAATTGTTTATGAACATGTGACAAACACCTGTCACGTTCAATGATGTAGCGAGCGCTAATAAGTACGCGCAGCACTTGGAAAATTCCAGCTGTTGCGGGGCGATCGGTTTCAAGCGCAGTAGTGCTATTTGAATTTGAAAACATTGACTTTGGCTGTTTGAGGCAGTGCCTGGAGCATATTTGTTCTCACAACGTTTTATTTAAAATCTCGGATTTTATAAGAAAATTCAGAACTATCAGAATTTTGTGGCAAAAAAATGAAAATTCGTAAGTCGTTAGTGAAAAATTCGCATTATTTAAATAATCGGGATTATTGCCATTTCTGTATTTGTGATACCAAACGTTGTTTAACCCCTTGAGCGTTTGCGAAGCTAAAGCAAAAGCGACATGCGAAAAAAAACGGAGTCTGGAGCTGTTTTTCGATTATTAACACTTCTGTATTTTTGATACATAATTTTGTTTAACCACTTGAGCAACCAAGTAACCAAAACTAAACATTTTTGGAGCTAAAGCAACATACGAAAAAAACAAAGCATTTGGGGATAGTAATAGATCTTCAATTCCAAATTCAATGAAAATTTGAGTGTTAAATTCTGGTGTTAAAAGTAATTCAGAATTCGTTGAAAATTCGTTTAAAACTCGTAGACAATTTAAAAAATCTGACAAATGTATTTACGTGTCTATAGCTGTAAATATGATCATTTTAAACACAAAAACTAGACGATGATTCATTTGCTTTATGTCCTCATTGCGTGTCGTTTTCAAAACGTAACATGCAAATAGCGAATTATTAATTAATTATCTTAGATACGTTCTGTTTTGACTTTTAATCTCCAATTCAATGTTTTTTTAATTATTTTATTTGCCCGCACATCAAGTTTTGTTTTATTTGTAGAAGATTCATTTGTAGCGGTGGCGCATCTGTCGCAGACACGTTAATTCAATCACGGTATGCCCAAATGATTTCGACTTATTCGCTTCGGATGCCCTTTTTCCTGTAAACACTGAAATGTATTGGCAGGTCATTGATTCGCTAAAAAGTGGCGCGCGCGAATAATAAGTCGGTCGTACAGCGGCGAACAAGAATTTAAAATTCATTATTGTTCTGTCAAAAACATGAACGCACTCTAGTTCCGCGAAAAGCGCTCCTACAGCCGACGCCGTGAAAATTCAGCACTATTAGTTGAAGCCCTATGAAGGAAGCACTTGCGTTTTTATACATTAGTTGCGGCAATCGACGCTCCAGGCGGCGGCCAGTCGCAAGCAGTTTGATTGGTTAAAGTTCAGTTTTTTTGAAGCGAGAATCCATAGATGTGTGCCTAGTTTCCACCGTGATCACTCTAGATAACTGTCGACGAGTTGATTGGCTTTTGGCTAAAAATTTGCTTTTCTTAATTTGAAAAAACGCTTTTAAATTTTGTGAGGGTGGTAATATGCTTCTCCATCTATCAATTAATTCGCTCGATTCGCCCACAATTACGTGAAATTGTGAAATGTCAACGTGAAATTTGAACATGCCATTCTCTTAAAGTAGTCTCAGTGCGATTTCTAATAATTGCCCACAACGTTCCACACACACACGTAGGAGCAATCAATCTTTGAACAACTAATTGGTGGCAACTTTCTATTGTTACCGCCTAGCACCGTGTGTCCGTTCGCACCCACACACACACGTACGAACGTACCCACACACTTTTAGCTCATGATTGGTGCGAGCAATTTTTGCAAAATGACGTCAAGTTGCTTATGAGGTATAGAAAATTGCCCGCGTGTCAGCAATCGCAGCTCCAGTGGTGCCAATTTTCGCCTGGATCGTTTTGCAGAGCTAATCTATGTGACACTTTGTTCATGCAAAATTAGGTTGTTTCTTCGGCGTGTGCGATCGGGGAATCATTTATCCACATATCGCTGTGTTTATTTCGGGTAGGCGAAGCCCGCTAAGGAGAATAATTCCCAAATCTTCGTTGGCTATTCGCAACATGATTGATTGTAAAATTGTAACATTTAAAAAATTTAAAATTTAAAACTTGAATCTTAAAAAAACATAAAATTTCAAATTTTGATTTTCAAAAATCTGGTGGCTGTTGTGCAAGTATTTACATTAAAGAAATAAGTAAAAAACGTTAAAGTGCCGCTGATTTTAAGTATGAAATCTTTTTGTAATTATTTTATTAATTTTTCTAGATTTCCTTCTATTTTGTAGAAATTGAAAACGTAACCTAAATTTTCTTCAATAAGCCACCAGTTTTGTATCGTTTATAAAAAGATGATAACGCTCCAAACCCTTTTAATTATTCACAGGGACGTAGCCGTTTCAATCATCACAATTGTGTTTTGCATTCATTTTAACCTATTCTCACTATTTCATCCTTGTCCGCCCTATCCAAACCTAGTCACTTGGCCTCATTGTACTCGAAAAATTGTTTTCCCATCTGCGAAATTGCGCTCGGGGGTAATGTTGCACTTATGCTCAATTTGCCCTCAATTCTTCCCTCGCTCGTTTCCTTCTAACCCAATAACCGCATCCATCATCCCCTGTGTAGCTTACTCATGTGTTTATTTTTCTAACCACCGAAGAGGGAATTCGCACGTACGCGCCACACGCACTTGGCGCTTTGCTGAGAAACCAGCAAAGTCAGCTGTTCGTGTTGGTGCGCAAAGCAATGTTTTCAAGGTAATCTGTTCCGTGAGTTCTCGTCGCACCTGGGCGGCGCAAGCAACCAGCAGCTCCAGCACAAGGAATTGACGTCAATCGAATTAGGAAATTTCCTTTAATTTTACGCTTAAAGAACGACAGAATACTGATTGATGCGTTTGGTGTTCGCCAAGTTTAGGGGCGAGCGCGAAAGCTTGATTTTGAATTACTGAAACATTGCATTTAATTTTTATTAAAATTTTAAAAATTTTCTTTGTCGTATGAAACGATTATTAATAGCTGAATTTCTGTATTCCCCGTTGTCTTTATCGTCCAAGTCCCGCACGCTATCAACACTGTCGAATCACAAACTTCTTGGTCTCAACATTCCCAATGTTGTAATAAAACAAAATTGTTTTCATTGTCGCCGACGTCAATTGCGCGCGGTCGACGGCTGTTTCACGTTTACCTGACCCTCTCCCCCTCCTCAATTCTCATTCCGCGCGCTCCTTTTGCTGTCATCAAACGCATTACAATTTGTGGTTGCGCGCCGTGCGCGGTCCCAACAACTCACCGCATGCATGCGTGTGAGTGGTGAGTGTAGTAAAGAAAACATCAACTGAATTTGGAAAGAAGAAGAACGGGTTTCGGCGTGTCTGTGTCGAAAGTCAAAAGTGGTCTATTCTTCTTAGGTCATCGCCGCCGTCATTACCGCCGCCGCCGCCGCCGTCATTACCGCTGCGCCAACTCAATTGGCAAGAATGAGCAACATGGTGGGCAACATCTACCACTACAACCATAATTTGAAAATTATCGTTAGTTGTCTGTTTGACTAAAACTGCCAGAGTATCTGTCTAGGTGTGTGTGCTGCGCGCGAGCGTTTATCGGTTTCGCTTCACCTGTTTTCGCTCTTTTTTTTGCAGTGCAACGCAGCTGGTCATTCCGGCTTTTTTGACATTTTTCTCCATTTCTCATTTTCTGTACATTTCATCTTTTCTTTTCTATTTTTGGCTACTCGGCTAAAGATGAGTCGATGCGCTGAGTCATAAACTCTTATTCGACAGCCATTCTATTCTTTTCCCGCTGCAATAGTTTATCACAACGAAACAGGACTAAAATGGTCGCGCTTGTTGATGGTGGCACTGGTGAATCACTAAATGAGACAATTCGATTTTCACAACTTGACGCCAGCTGCGCGCAAGTGTTTTTGGCGTCCGCATTTCCGCATGACGGTTGTTGCAACTTCCTCGTATAAATAGCAATAAATTTTAGTTAGAAATGGACGCTTTGGCCTCAAGTTTGGAATTGCAACTCTTTTATTCCTATTTAGTCTTGCTTCAAGTCAATTAAATTTTTCTACGTTACATTTTTTTGGCAAATCTCAGTGGCTTAGCTGAGATTTAGCTGCCAAAGGTAAAAAACAGAGTTAAAAAATTAAATTAAACGTCTCAGCGACCAACGTTTCGATTGTTGTGATCTCTTTAAAATCTTTTACAGATTAGGATGATCAGGATTATCTCATCTTGTGAGTCCAAGATTAGACGTATTTGTAGTTGGCTGAGACTACTGTGACGGTTTTAAATGACTCACTAAACGTGTTTTTAACACCACTCTTTAAACCGTTTAAAAATGTTTTTGAGTCTCTCGCTTTTTCAATTTTTTATACATTAACCTTTGGTGTTTTCACGTAACGCAGCTGAAATTCAGTCTCGGACCTCAGCTGCCAATATCTTATGTATTGCGTTCTATGAGGTTCTCGGCGAAAATTAAAATGGTGGATTTTCTTAAACAACAGTTTACAGAATACAGACACAGACAGAAGAGTTTGACCGAAGTAAATGTGAAAATTGAGTTCAATTTTACAGAGTTAATTCCTTTTTAAGCTGTATTTAAATGTTGCTATTGTACTATTACAAGCTTCTTCAAGATCCGCACAAGTTTTGACATTTGTTTTTCCTATTAATAATTGGTTTATTCATAGTTTCGTCTTTAGTCTACGTATTCGCAACATTTTTAGAATTGTTCTCCAAGCAATCCACGGGCGCCAATTTCCCGCTCATCGATTCCAGATCGTTCATTGTGTTGCAGAGCAAAAATGCCTCCAGACACAAGATTGACTAATTACGCGCGCAAGGCGTTCGCTTTCTCTGTTTCAAGGCGCCAAAGCCGCTTCATATTTAAGTCAAAGTCGTGTGTTTTAATTAAACCGCACACGCGAGCCCAAATATTGTCGTCGCGTATTCGTCGTTCGCGTTGTCATTGCTGCGTTCGAGGAAGCTTCGCGAAAATTCTCGCTTTCTTAACAGTCGCACATGAGCGCACTGCGTTGCTGTGCCTTGTGTGCACTCCTGAATCGGGGTTAATTTTTTGGGAGCTCCTTCAGTGCCAGCGGTCGATTTGTAATTAAGCATTTGTCATGTGCTCATATCGTTTAGCACATGATGAGGAGACAAACAGAGGAGAGTCACGTATGTGAGAGGGTGGTTTTGGTAAACCCTTCTTTTTTTTTGTTTATTCAATTGTCACCACAGCAATTTTCTCACTCTCAATATCTGGTTAGTCTTGTGGGCGTTGTTTTGTATGTCTTTTTCAAATTAAATACCTTTATGGTGTTATCAAAACAAAATTTGAAAAGAATTTAAAAACAAAATAAATAAAAAATAGATTTACAGAATACCGATTTTGGTAGTGCGTTTTTGATGCAAGCTTTGCTGTATTGCAATCTCGTGCTGTATTAAAAAAAGGAATTATTTCTTAAAAAGCAAACCTGATCTACCTGAATTGGCGTTGTATGTCACTTTAATCATTTTTTAAAGAATTTTTTTAAACATTTATTTTAAATAAACATTTAAAAAAATTTAAATAAAATGTTTATTACAGATTTAAATGAATTTTTAAACTTGCAAACATTTATTCATTTATTTTAAGCTGAAATAAATTTTTAAATTTAAATAGATTTATAAAAATAAAATTAAGTTTATCTTTAAAAACTTTAAAAATCGCACTTTACAAAAACACCATTATTTGTTGGATGTCCACACTAGAAATAAGAACGCAACTTTCTACATTTTCTGGACTATTTATTTTTGAATTTACTAAACATAAAACTAAACTTGATCCTTTTACGATTGCTGACGTGCACTAGTGCGATTAGTGCTGTCCGCGTTCTCGAAAATTTGATTTCTGACATTTTAAACAATTTTTAGCGCTTCTGGGAATTCAGAACGCTCTTGCAAACGCCTTGACAATATCGTTCAAATTTCAGCGATTACGAAAAGGTCGCGAGTGATTAAACCGCAGGGAAAACTCGAAAATTGCGCAAGAATGACTAACTGACCAAGATCCTGAGCGATCAAATTCAATTTTATGAATCACTGCCATGTTCCACACGCGGTGATTAACGATTCTATTTATGTTTGGCATCCGTTGACGTCTTTGCTTGCCTTAAAGACAGAGTGTGATCAATCACTAATTGACACTGTTCTTAAGGCCTGTTATACCCTAACGTTGGCCATTTTGTGTTCCTGGTTGAGTCTCTCTCTTCCGAAATGAATTATTCCTAGTTGTTGATGCGTCCTTCGATCATCAAGCTTAGCTATTCATAACCTTTGATAATTGAATTTTCTCTAAGGACTAGAAGGGCTCTATTCTTTGAAATTAGAAAGGGAAGTTCTCAGAGCAACATTTATAATTCCGTTGTATTCCGTTGAGAATTCCATTGAAAGTACTTTCTGCGTGCTCGTAGGCTGGCATTTCCCGACCCGCCTTCCCTCCCCCAAAGGAGGGAGAAAGAGCCGTCGCGTGAGTAGAGGAGGAGAGCTAATCATTTAAATCGCCCGTTAGATTGCGGCTCGTTTATTTCGCGCACTCGCGCGCACATTCCCACACCTTTCGGAAACTTGCCGTGCGTGCGCACCTACCAATTGCTGTTAAGTGTGCTGCTCTCTGGATGGTTGACGGGCGGCCGGCTGTGCGTGCAGTGCGTCTATCTATTTACAGGCGAGATTTCGCGAAGTTGAGTTGTTACGGGTGGCTGAAGGGGGCAACCTGTTTTTCGCATGCGCGACGATGTCACACACACAGCCTGTATGTTATGGAACAATGCCAATTTGGCTAATGTTCGCAAGTGAAACAAAGTGTGGATGGCTTGCTACGCAGTATGAGGTCCATGTTTGAATTTTTTAAATTAAATTTAAAATTTAAACGAAATAAATTGCAATTTTTCAAAAATGAAATTTCTCTGATATTTAATTATTATTTTACCCAAGAATTCATTTTTGGCTTTGTTTGGAATTTCAAATTATTGGTTAAAAATGAATTTTTATTTTAATTCCTAATAAATTTAATTTAAATCAAATACCAATTAAATTATAGCATCAAATAAACTGTAATGATTTTGCAAAAAATTTTTTATGAACAATTGTATTATCGAAAATCAGTCAAATTTAATGTGAAAAATCATACCTTCCGCTAATTTTTTTTTGGAATTTTTTACTCAAAATAGGACTTTTTCGTTGTTGTAGTAAATTTTTAAACCAATTAAATTTAATTAAAAAGTAAATTAAACCAAAAAATTATAATTTATTTTCTAATTTTTGAACTCGTTACCAGATTCAATCATATTCTAATAGTAAAATAAGAACACGGTTTTTCGAATAAAATTGCTTTAACATAATATGTTTTCTTAAAAGCTATTTTTAGCATTTTTCCATTCGTTCTCAATTCTACAAAAAACCACATTTTTTGCTGTTTGTTTTGTCTCTGTCTTCTCTCGTCCGCACACTGAATGTCCTCCGCGATCGCCTTAAGGGACACCACAGATTGTGATCGTTCAGCGATAGCCGTTTGGTGCAAAACGTGCTCGCTGCAATGGTGCTCCAGCCTCCAGCTTCCTTCTTTTGTCTCGTCGATCGTCGTTTCAATCAAGAAACGTAAGTGAACTGAACTATCAGCTAGAAGAGCTCATTGATTGATTGGAAAACAGCGTTTTTTGTTTGTTTCGTTTGAAAAATGACGCGTTTCCGGCGAATCCGACAAACCCATAACCCGCGAACGCGAGCTGTTACGTAGTTTCCAGCTCAAATCATCATTTGTCATCAACTAGGCGATGGACAAGACCGATATGCTCAGTATCATAAACGGGTACTCTGGTGGCGGTGCGCAGACCTGAACGCACGACGATCGATCCGAAAATGGCTCTCGTGGGCGCTTCAGCCTTCACATTTCTCGCCCCCTTTCGCCACCGTTCTCGCATCAGTTCGGAATGTTGCATTTTGTCTTGCAGCTGATAAAGAGCTGGAATTTCCAGCTTCTCGCATTCTATTTGATATTCTCTGCTTCTGCTGCCTTCCTTCGCCGCCTTCTATTCCACAATTCACTCTTGTGGCAAACCCCTTAGTGACAGGTGAACTGTTGCTCTCACGCATTGACCTTTCCACATCGCCCTTTCCACCCTTTCGGCGTACTTTTGAAAAAAAGTAGAGTTTTGAACCCGTCGGCCGCGCGCGCGCGCGACGACGACGGCAACAACGTCACGACGTTCATCGTTCATTAACTGATCGATCAGGCGCGATTCATCGACGGACGCGACCGGACGACAGCGAAGACAACGTTGTCGCCGCCGCCGCCGACAAGATGCACTGTGCGCGGCTGCTGCTGCTGCTCTGCTGTTCACACGTTTGTTTTTGGATTCTGTTTTTACCGCCGTCGCCGTCCGTCACGCCGTTATTTGTCACAAGGTCTAGCGCGCGAATTACCGTCAACTCGGTACACGCAAGAGCAATTTTTACCTACGTGACACTGTCTATCTATCTACATCCAGGACAGGAAGCGAAAGTTCGCACCTATTACAAAATTCCCTCCAATTATTCCTCGAACGCTTTTCTACTTCTACGAATCGCTCCGCGCTTCTATATAGCGAAATCGATTCTCACTCCAACAAAATAACGGGTTTTTGTCGCTAACAGCGTTGTGTTCACGTGTTCGTGTCGGGGATCAACGCGAGCAGTTACGTGTTCTAATCCGCCATAAAACGAAGAGCCAAAAAGGGTGGAAACTAAGCGTTCCTAATTAAAGAGCACTAAATTGCGATTTGTGCGAATTCAAGAGATTACGAGGGTCTGGGAACTTGTTTTAAGGGTTGGCTATTCTAAAATTTCGCACTGTAAACAACTTTAATAATCAGAAACAGCTGGGTCTGCAACGGGTTCTATGCAGAGAAATGTGCGCCTTTTCGGCGTTGTAAATGGTGATTTTAAAATTTTGCTCCATTTCCAATACAATTTGAAACAAACTGAATTTATAGTAAAAATTCTATAGCAAAGTTTAAGCACATTAAAATTTTTTAAACATTAAAACAAAATTATAAATATTTTAAAAATTTAAATTTTCAAATAAAATATAAATTAAATTTGACTATTTTTTTGTATGATTTAATGTTTTGCTTGATTCTGACCGTAACATTTTACTTTTGCAATAAAATCATTTAAATAAATGTAGAATGAAAACAAATTAAAATTTTGAAGTTTTTAAATTTCACGAAATAGATTTATTTATTTATTTTAAAGATTCAAATTGGTTTAGCCAGTTAGACTAAGTCAACTACACCATGTATTTAAATACGGTGATAATTGATAATTAATGCTAAAAAAATTGCATATATTTTTAACTAAAAAAAATCGCTATAAAATAATTCTAAATTTAAAAATAAATTGTAATCCGATGTTTACCATTTTCATTGCTCCAAAATACCGCGAAATAATTAAACGAAGCGCATGCAACCAATCAAAATTTTCAATATTATTTGTTTATTTTAAGACTTTTCCACCCACGCAGTTGTTTCGCCATCCCATCTGCGCCATCCACTTTCACACTTTCAAAATCCTCCCGACCTCGTCTCCTGCGATATTAAGCTGAGCAAATTGCACTCTAAAGCTTAGTCTTTGAGGACTTTCACAAGTCCAGTCTGAGTTAATTAGCCTCACGTAGACACCGCTAAACACCGGCTTATTTCAAATTATTCTTTGCACACACACACTGTAACGGAAACCGATCGATTTTTGCCGTAATTTCCAAGGTCAAGCGGACTTTCCAAGTGCGCGCACACTCAAATAACGCGTTCACGACTGTAACACGCAACAGTTTACATTTGCGTTTGCAAACGATTATGTAATCGTCGCTTTCCATTTGGTTGTTTTTCCTATGAGCGTTTATTTCTCTCTCTCTCTTTCTAATTGATGTTTTCCGTTTCACATCCTAAACATTAACAAAACGAGCGAGTGTACCAGTCTGAGTTGTGCGTGTAGTTCAGGCGAATTGAATCCAGGGAAGTGATAGAGGCATGCTCTTCGCTGTCGTTCGCTAGCAGCAAACGGCGCTCTAACCACTACTATTCGATGACGTCCGCATTTTTGTCGCGAGGCATGAATATAGCCGAAAATACACTAAAATCGCGACTCGCAATCGCGGAATATGCAAATGTAACCGGGCCATTGACGTCAGCGATGCGATCCGCTATTGCAATGGCAGCGTTGAAACCGTACGACGCGGATAAAAGCGAACGGTGAGTGCGAATTCCTTGTGGAGTACGTTGTCGTCGTCGCTGCTGATGGCTGGGCCGTAAATGCGGTTGGTTACTTCCAAAACTTTATTGTTTTCTCAATTCTTTCACCGTCTTGGCGGCTATTTTTCAAACCGCTCTATCGCTCTGCAGCAGACTCCAAACGCCTCCGTGTCTGTAACCCGGCCGCAAACTGAAAATCGTGCTTTTCAATTAGTCAGTGACTTTAGCGCTGAATTATTAACAAAAGTCAATTGCCTGCGACAATTTTTTTCGTCCACTAAGTGCTCTCTTCAAAAGTGTCTCCTTCAGCTTACGTAGGACGAACGAAGGGCGAACGCAATTGGAACGTTTCCTCGACGAACTCTTGCCCGGTACACTCTCAGGTGCACGTTTTTATTCAGTGCTTTTTCCCAGAGCTTAAGCTAAGATTTGTGAGAATTTCAGATTATGTCAAGAAAATGGGTATAATTGCGAGGATTGTTGCGGTTTTTCAAATTAAGTATTTCAGAATTACCGTTCAGGAGTGAATTTCATTGAAATCGGGTTTTTATAATGCTTATTTTGTTTACAAAATTAAGAAAAGAAGAAATTCGTTAACGAATTTGTTAATAAACGAACAAAATAAATTAATTTTAAAAGTTTAAGAATTAAAATTTTTAAGATATAATTTTTGTTGTGCAATTACAAGCAAAAAAAAAATTTCAATTGCATAAAACCAAACTTGAAAATAAAACGCCGTAGCTGTTTAATTTAAAAAAGCAAAATATTTTGAAAATTGAAAAAAAAAACATCGAAACTTGATCGAAATTGTGACAATAATAAAGTTTTGCTATTTGCTTGTTTAATTTTAATTGTAAAATTGCTTTGGTTTAGGCTTAAACAAACCAGTCTGGCCCACACACAATTTAATTTTTTCTTTTTCTTTTTATTTGATTTAAACTGTAAAAATTATTTTTCTTTTTCAGATCTGAAAGCCGTTTGTGTTTAAGAAAATTAGCGTTTCAATTAGTCCTTGCCAATGGCATCATTTTGGTTTACTGCATCTTAGTGTCTTTCCTCCACGGAACTTCCGAGAAAGCCACTTAGTCTAGAGAACCGGAATTTCCGCCGGAAGTTTTGGTAAAACATCATTTTGTCCCATCACCTCTGTTTACAACTCTGTCCTATGGTATTAGAAATGAAATCATAACTGTTAAAACAAAATCCTGAACGACCAAAAATCAGCAAATTAGCTTCCGTTTCAATTAATTACTCGCTTGCCACAATGACATCACTGTGCGGCTAATTGCATCTTAACACTGTTCATTCGCGGAAGTTCTTGGAAAATGAACTTAGCAAGGATTCAGTGACAAGCCAACGACAAGTCAATTCGGTTAAGCGATCAAGCGGTAATTTGCTTCGCCAATTATGTTTACGTCCGCACGGTTCAACGCAATCTCCATTTGTCTCTCATCAATTTCAAAGTCGCAATTTTTAAAATTGGCCTTATCGATGTGGCAAAGTTGTGTCTTGCCGCTTGTAACTGATTTCAAGCTTACTACAAGCGGTTTTTCACAGAATTTCATCCGTCTTAACATTCTTGCCACCCTCGCGCTCTCGGAACATTGCTGCGCGACGTCCAACATTAATCCAATCACTTACGCGCACAAACAACATTGAGCCTCAGCTTGAAGCTCAGCGGAGCTCAGCCTGAAAGTATGTATTTTGTGAAATTGCCACTGTTGTAGCGCTGCGCAGAAAGGTCTTGAAGAGTCGTTCATTTCTTAAATTCTCTCAACTCTGACGTCTCTCTTGCCCCGAGACAGCGCTTCGTTCTAGTGATGTATATTGCTTGAGCGTTGGCATAGCAACGCACAAGGCACCGAGTTGTTCTGTTTTCTTTGATAAATTAATATATTAACAAAGACCCTTCACGAGAGAGCTAATTAGTGGCCTCGCGCGACTGCCCATCGTATAATTTATCAATTATTCTATGCGGTTTTCCTCCTAAATTGCTTGTTTCGCTTGCCGCACATGTCCCTGGGGTAATTTGACTAACGAACTTTCAGAACGAAAGCAGCGAAACCACCAAACTGCATACTGAAAAAGTATGAGGTACAGCAACGCCAATTCAATACGTGTGCACGCGTTGCATTAAAAGTCCATTAATGTGAGCGAAAGTACCAAAAATGTCTTCTCCTCCTCTCTGTTAATGCACATCCTGATGATGTGCGGTAGACACAAACTGATTGATCCCACTTATCCTTTCCGCTCTGGTTTAACTTCTTTAGCGCTTCTGATGAGCTATTGCGCGGACGAGCTCCGCGTGTCAGTGTTCACTGATTTGAGGAGACAAGTGCGTGGTTTGCGAACCGCTCACACCCCTCCTCAACAAACACAACAAGACGGTTCGTCATTAATTTTTGCTTACGCTAAGCTATTGTCTGACGCGTTTTTCGCTTCTTTTTGTGTCTGAAAGAATGAAAGAAAGTTTGTTGGAGTGATGTATTCTGGGAATGCCGCGTTTTGCGTTTTGCGAGAATGAATCATATTGACGCTCATTATGCGCGCTGATAGCTTTCAGCGCGCCTCCAGCACTCCAGACAAAGCGATCCCTAAGCTCTATTCTGTGCTATACTCTCCGGGAAATGTTGCACATATGCACACGCGGCGTGCGTCGCGCTCCCGTGAGACCGCAAAATGTGGTAACGTTTCTTTTTTTAATTACAGAATATCATCCGCGCCTTATTCCATTAACCGACTGCGGTTCGTCTCTATTCAGCGAATCATCCATTCGTTTCTGTGATCACCGGCCAGTAGGAGAGAGCGCCAGACGGTGCTATTGACTGCCACATAGGAGGTGTGTGTTAAGCGTCTCAAAATGCCATAAACAACCTTTTTTTGTGATTTTCCAGCTAGGTTCGCAACTCTTTTGTCGGCTTCTCAGATTAAAACACCAACGCGACACGATGGAAGAGTACGAGTGTTCGGTGAACGAGCTACGCTCGTTGATGGAGCTGCGCGGCGCCGAAGCTCTCGACAAGATCAACGACAGCTACGGCGGCATTGAAGGATTCTGCGCGAAATTGAAAACAGACCCGAACAACGGTCTCTCCGCTGATAGGAACACCTTGAAGCGGCGACAAGATTTCTTTGGCAAAAATGAAATCCCCCCGAATCCGTCAAAATCGTTTTTCCGATTGGCCTGGGAGGCTATGCAGGTACTGTAGAGGAGTTTTGCCGTGTTTCTGATTCAAATGTTACAGGATATCACCCTTATCATTCTACTCGTCGCAGCCATCGTCTCCCTCGGTCTTTCACTCTACAGACCACCTGCAGATACCGGTAAGTTCATGCGAAAGCGTGCTGCAGCTAACGAGAACCCTTCGCTCTAGCATCCAAAGATTCGAGCGAGCACCAAGCGAACTGGATTGAAGGTGTCGCCATCTTAATTGCCGTTGTTGTTGTTGTCCTGGTCACTGCCCTCAACGATTGGTCGAAGGAGAAACAATTCCGAGGTAGGACAATGGCGGCAAACGAGCGCGAACTCTGAATCGTTCGTATTTTTAGGACTGCAATCGAAAATCGAAACCGAACACAAATTTGCTGTAATTCGAGACGGTGAAGCAATGGATATCACCATTCACGATATGGTCGTTGGCGACATTGCGCGCATCAAGTACGGTAAGCTACAAAAATCGTTTGAAAATTTCGATTTTCATTGTTTTCCAATTCTCCAGGTGATCTGCTTCCGACCGACGGCATCCTCATCCAAAGCAACGATCTCAAAATCGACGAATCGTCGCTTACCGGCGAGTCCGACCTGATCAAGAAGAGCGCCGACACCGATCCAATCCTCCTTTCCGGCACTCACGCCATGGAGGGAAGCGGCAAAATGATTGTCACCGCTGTTGGAGTCAATTCGCAAACCGGAATTATTATGACCCTGCTCGGCGCGACGTCAAAGAACGGCGGCAACGGGGGGAACGATAATAGCTCGACAAAGGACGACACCACGCAGCTTAACGGTGCGCTGCAGAATTCCCAAGCTCGGCGTTTTCAAATTGCAGCTTTTAGGAATTTCTGTTAACGGCGTCGACGTGAAAGATAAAGATGAGAACAATCGAAAGGAGAAGAAAACGTCGACAGCTTCTTCGGTCGACGAAGACAGCCACAAAGTCACAAAATCAGTTCTTCAAGCCAAACTCTCCAACTTGGCAATTCAAATCGGGTATATCGGTTAGTGAATGTAGCCGCAAAACACGCCAATTAATCAATTTTTCTTCAGGTTCGGTGGTTGCGGCTCTTACCGTAATCATTCTGGTCGTTCGATTCTGTATCCAGCGATACGCAATTGATAACAAATCATTCCATACGTCCGACTTTAGCTACTTTGTCAGCTTCATTATCGTCGGAGTGACAGTGCTGGTCATTGCCGTACCCGAGGGCCTTCCACTAGCGATCACTCTTGCTTTGACTTACTCGGTCAAAAAGGTTTGTGCGCATGAAAACTGATGAATGGCAAATCATTGTGTGTGGTCGATTGCAGATGATGAAAGACAACAACTTGGTGAGACATCTTGACGCATGTGAGACGATGGGAAATGCGACCAGCATCTGCTCGGACAAGACCGGAACGCTCACCACCAATCGCATGACCGTTGTTCAGTCGTACATTAACGGTAAGCCGACAAGTACCGTAGTTCAGAGGGCTGACAGTCGACAATTTAGACACCTACCACAAAGAGGGTTATCCCAAATGGGAGGACATCGACAAAATGACCAGGAATCTGTTGATTGAAGGAATTGCGCTGAACAGCGGCTACAGTACCCAAATAATCGAAGCAACAGTGCCCGGTGGTCAACGACAGCAGATCGGCAACAAAACCGAGTGCGCGTTGCTTGGATTCATGGTTGATTTGGGTCAACGTCCTGAGGATTACCGCAAGGCGACTCCCGAAGAGAAGCTCTTCAAGGTTTACACCTTCAACTCGGACCGCAAATCCATGATGACCGTGATCAATCTGCCCAATGGAGGCTACAGAGTCTACGCAAAGGGAGCTTCCGAGATTGTCCTCGCAAGGTAGTGTTATCCTATTTTACGCGCCTACATGTACGTCTCTCAGATGCACCTTCATCATGGGCAGCGGCGGAGATATTCGCAACTTTGGAAACGGGGAAAAATCCGACACGAACAAGACCATCATTGAGCCGATGGCTTCCGATGGACTCCGTACGATTGCGCTCGCTTACAAGGATTACGTCACTGAGAACGCTGCCGAAAATGAGGTCCTGATCAGCGGTGAGATCAACTGGGAAGATGAAGAATCAGTCCGCGAAGGAATGACCACAATCGCTATTGTCGGAATTCAAGATCCTGTCCGTCCTGAAGTTCCAGAGGCTATTGCGAAATGCCAACGTGCCGGAATCACGATTCGTATGGTCACCGGTGATAACATTAACACTGCTCGCTCGATTGCCACCAGCTGCGGTATTCTCAAGCCGGGTGGCGATTTCCTCGCACTCGATGGAAAAGAGTTCAACGCAAGGTTGGTGTGCAACGTAGAAATCGCTCATAAATTCAATATTTTAGAATTCGTGACTCAAACGGTCAAGTCAGCCAGCAAAAACTCGATCTCATCTGGCCGAAGCTTCGCGTCCTTGCGCGTGCGCAGCCCAGTGACAAGTACGTCCTTGTCAAGGGTATCATTGACAGCAAATGCACCAAGAACAGGTACATTTAGAGCTGGCCAGATCATAAACATCAATTTCTGCCTTTCAGAGAAGTGGTCGCCGTAACCGGAGACGGAACCAACGACGCTCCCGCCCTCAAAAAAGCTGATGTCGGCTTCGCTATGGGTATCGCCGGTACAGACGTCGCCAAAGAAGCGTCCGATATCATCCTTACCGACGACAACTTCACTTCAATTGTTAAAGCGGTCATGTGGGGCCGCAACGTCTACGATTCGATCGCAAAATTCCTGCAATTCCAACTGACTGTCAACGTAGTAGCCGTGACGATCGCTTTCATTGGCGCGTGCGCCATCAACGACTCTCCCTTGAGAGTGAGTAGACCGTTCTACGTTCACCCATTAGACTCTCTCTTTTGTAGGCTGTTCAAATGCTCTGGGTTAACCTTATTATGGATACGCTCGCTTCACTTGCGCTCGCCACAGAAATGCCCACCGAAGACTTGTTGAAGAGAAAACCGTACGGTAGAACAAAGTCGTTGATTTCGAGAACGATGGTGAAGAACATTGTGGGGCACGCATTCTACCAGCTTGTCGTCTTGTTTGCGATCCTTTTCTTTGGTATTTTGAAGATCTTTGAACTGCAATCCTAAGAACAACCGATTTTAGGAGAAAAGTTCATCCCGAACGTTGCCGCCACCCGCAGAACCGATATCAACACCGAGCCCTCGCAGCATTTCACAATCATCTTCAACGCGTTCGTCCTCATGACTCTCGTTAACGAAATCAATTCGCGAAAAATTCACGGAGAACGCAATGTCTTCAAGGGACTCTTCTCGAACCCCATTTTCTGCATCATCTGGATTACCACACTGATTTCGCAAGTGCTCATTGTGGAGTTTGGCGGTCGTTGGTTCAGTACGGCTCCGCTCGACATGTGGCAATGGATCATCTGCATCGGTTGTGGATTTTTTGAACTCATCTGGGGACAAGTACGTGCGAGCGCAGTGAGCATCAGTGACTGTGTGCTATTTTCAGATTATCTGCACAATCCCGTCAAACATTCTGCCCAAATTCTTCTCATTCGGTCGCGGAGAAGTGCAGCCAACGTCAATTCTCGTCACCGGTGAATATGACTCGCCTGGTGTTCTCGCCGGCAAAGACGATATGCAAGCGCATCGACCAGGCCAGATCCTCTGGTTGCTCGGTCTCACTCGGCTGCAAACTCAAGTAAGCGCTTCGTCCCTGATTTCCGTGATTATCCCGACGGTCCATTCCACAAAAACGGACCAAAACGTTTTGTTCAATTCATCTGCTTGCCATCCGGAAACCACTGTCGATGTTGCACATTCACTCTACAGTAGTAGTTCGACATATCGATGGTGTGTCAAATGGCACTCCCGGCGCCCTCCCACAAACATCTCTATCTGTCGCTCTTTCTGTTTTCTCTATCAAACTCTGTGACGATGTGTTCGTAGTGTAGTGTGTTGTGAATTTTAGATGCGCGTGATCAAAGCCTTCCAAGCCGGCATCAACCAATCGCATCCGTCTTCGTTGACCACGTCGGCCGCCGATCGACTTCGTCAAAGCTACAGAAGGTTGCGGATGGCCAAGGAACGAGAACATGAACGTTCGTGTTTGTTTCTTCTTTCCTGAGCACTGCAACTTGCAGCACACAATTAGCGCGTTCCGTATACACACCAAAATCAGTTTTGTAGGCACAAAGACATGGGAAATTCCGTTCAGAACCAAAATTTTTCCCTAAATTCTTGAAAATCTTAGAAAATGACGTTTTTTACATTGTTTTCATGGTCCAGCGCCCTGCAGCATGCTATTTACTCGCAAAATTTGAACAAAAAAACAGAAATTTAGTCAAAAGTTTGTTTACAAAAGCACTGGTCATTTAGAGCTACCGTATACCTCGCACTTCTTCTAATTTTCCTCTTTACCTCCGTTCAAATCACCTCTACCCTCCCGTAATCCTCGCTCATTTCAGGGTCTCATCAACTACGGACCAGTGGACAGGTATCGGTCGAGACGCCTGAGAAGGATTCAGCCCCAGTGAACCCGTGATTCCTGCGTCGTGTTAGACGGTGTATAGAAAGGATAACAAAAACAACTAACAAACCATCATGACTAGAGAATTTTTGTATATATGCAAACTGAAAAGTAATTGGGTATGTTGTATTACTGTATCGCTCGGTCCGTTGCTCTCTTCCATTGTTGACGGCACCTTTTGTGTTCCAAAACTAACCGCTAGTCGAACAGTTCTATCGCGATTTTCAAAAAGTGCCTTCTCTTGTGTTACCGTAGCCTTCTGCTCTCTCCCTCTCTCTCTTCCTCCTGTTCTTAGCTTCTTGTCTCTAAACTCGAAAAATTGTTATTTTGCTCATTTTTGCTAGTGATCGCAAAGCTTCGCAACTGCTTCTCCGCTCTCTCTCTCTCTCTCTCGACTCATTTTCTTGTAATTTGCAGCATATTCGTGTGTGGCACTATTCGGGTTCACAAACGGAAATATGCAAATTCCGCCTTCGTCTCTCTCTCTGCTCTCCCTCTCCTTCTCTGTATTCCATGTCGATGTGAACGCAAATCTAATGACATCTACTGTGATGATAATGTTATTATTGTGTATATATTTATTCGTGAATTTAATTCAAATAAAGAGTAATAGAGTTTGGTGTATTGTGAGTAGTTACAGCAAAAAAAAATTGAGGTAAAGAATGCTACAGTTTGAGGCAGTAATATACGAAGAATGATCGTAAAAACCGACAACTTTAGATGTACTTTAAAACAGAAACCACATGCGAAGTGTGACCGCAAGATGCTACAAGACATTTTTTTGTAAAGACATTTACATCCTGAAAATCAAGAAAGTGAGTTTGGTTCTCTTTGAATTATGACGAGACCGTGTGTTTTTGCCAATGTTTTAAGAAAATGAGACATCTAGGGCTCTCAAAACTTCGATTCGGAACCCACCTGATAGAGTTAGGCATACGTTTCCATAGTCTAATCTGATCAGTTTGGCATTGTAAGTCACAAAAGAGGTATCTCGAATGACCAGATAATGACCAGAATACGGCCTAGTAGCCAATTCTATACATAAGCAGATGACAAATGACTACCTCCTTGAATTGACTACCTTGGTGCTTCACGCCGACCTCCACCGGGTAACTTTCAATAGTGTAAATTTCAACTTTTCATGTGAACAATATTTTGAACTTACCACACCTTGTCACTCTTTCCGGTTTCAGTCGAGCTGCGATTCGGCGCTTCTAACAGCCCGCTATTGAGAGTGGTTGGTACAAAGAACAGATAAACGTTTAATTTCAAAGCCAAAGATTCAGTACAAAGTTCTTAAAAACGCTGGAATTCTAACCTGAGTAACCGGTAGGTGAATGTTAGGTACTGTTATGTTCATGTCGTTTATAGTTCATGTCGTCAACGCCGTTCTCTTTATATTTATTAATGTAATCGTTCATAGTGAAAGTCGCTTTTTTTGTGCTAAAATTCAAGATCTTTTTTGTTTTTGTACTGTACAATATCAAATTAGAAAAGAAAAGATTAGAAACCAAAAAACTAATTGTCCACGACACCCGTTTCGCGCAATCAGCTTATTTACAAACAGAGTTCACAGAGAATGAACAGGAGAGATATGAGATCTAGTGTGTGCAAGACACTGACAATTATACATTTTTGAGAATATGGTATTGCGGAAGGTTTCTTAAATTAGACCCGTCTATCGGAAACGACCACCTTCTCACGGTTCTTCCGCCTGACACCGGACAGCAACGTGAGGTCCTCGCCATTTCCGTTTATTTCAACTTGTCGATTGGCGACCGAGTTTTCACGCTGTCGATGTGCGGTCGCAGGGACAGCAGAATGACAGTCCATGTCGAGCAGGAAGTCGTCTTGGCTGACGTCTTGAACTCCGCGCCTGAGCTCCTCGCTGTAGCCATAGCCTGTGACTTGAATCGCCGCAAAACCGGCATGAGTGCTAGCGGTGAGGCTGATGGAGGGACGGTAGTTGGAAGATGCGCGACCCGGACTGAGCACACGGAACAAGCTGAGAATGCTGTTACGGATATGGCGGATGCGGAATGCGTAGATGCATGGATTGATTGCTAATTTGATCATAACCTGAATTGACCTTAATTTTTAGGATTTTATGCCTAAACTTACTAGAAAATTGACGGTCGAATTGAGGAAGAAGCCCATGTAGAAACTGACGCTCTCGCGGTAGATGAACATGCAGCCGTCGAAGCAAACAAGTGCAAAATACAGTACACACAGCCCCCAGGATAGGGTAAAAGTCCCCAAAATCAATAGCGTCGTCCAAACGAGCTTCAGCTTTGACTGAACACGAGTACGGTAGGTGCTGTGGCCCAGGCGCCTTAACAATGTTAATATTATTGCGTGAATTCCGCTTCCGACCCACCGTATATTGATATTGATATCGCATTTCGCCTTCACCTTGAGCAAAGTGCTCAGAATGATGACGTAGAGTGCGTAGGTTGCAAGAAGAGGAATAATAAAGAAGAGGAAGATGGTGAGACGAAAGGGGAGTTTACTGTAGAAGTTGAAGTAGCACTTTGGATGGCGGAGACCGTCGTTTGGAAGAGCCACAAACCAGCCGAAAAGAAAGAAGAGCGGAACGATCCAGAGCGCAAAGATTAAAGCACGGATGCGACGTGTTGTGATCATCATCTAAACAGTGAATATTTCATTTACTGAATTTTAAACTTTAACTTCTTAAATCAACTATTCCCAGCTTAGCCATAACATGTTGATTATTTATGCTTTTAAAGCGAAAATAGGTGCTTTTTTGGAATGAAACGAGACCATTGGGAAGCTTACGGTAGGCACAAATAGGTGCTCATGGAGATGGGCTCTTTTACGGCTAGCTTCAGCCAGCTATCAGTCTTTTCGATACGATTTTTGGCTAACTTGCAGACTGAATCTGTGGCCTTTCAAAATAGGCTTTACTGTTGCAACTCTTTTCCTTTATTTGACCGTTTCCACTGACGTTAATCCTTTTAAAACTACCTCTCCACATGCGATAATGTTCTCAGAAACTCTGTTAGTTCCCGCTACACATCGTTTAACCGAAAAGAACGCAAAATTTCTGAGAAACTCTCCCTGTTGGTGGTCCCCGCACCACTTCGACACCACACGAGCGCTGTTGACGTGGATTAGCGTGAATTATTAAGACAGTTTGAAGAAGTCAGCGCGGCGCTGTTAGCTGTTGTGTGTTATGCATCACGTTACCTTGTAGCGTAGAGGCCACATGATTCCGACAAACTGATTTACAGCCAACGCGAAAATGTGCAAATCGGACGTGAGCATTCCACTTATGCGGAAAATCTCCAAAACGGCTGAGATGCACTCGCTGTTCTTCTTCACTCGCATCACCACCGGCATGTAACTGTTCCCGATCAGTCCTGAAAATCGTCATTTTGCGGTTATAACTAACCACGCTGCCGCTTACCGGCTATGAGCAACGATGCGGCCCACATATCTGCAGCGGCGAGGCTCACGCACATCCGCAAATATGGATTAACGGGAGCGACCAGATAAGGCGACGAAATGACGATAATCGCATTACCGAGGATGGCAACCTAAACAAGAATATTGCTTTCGCAACTGCAAGTGTGTTTTGAGGTCGACTTGGTGTCAATCTTGTTCACTTGCGTGCGTCATAGACTACACTCATGTTCTAGGAATTTGGGAGACGGACTACGGTAAATAGGCGTTTACCACAGAGCCCCTAGAGAAGCAAAATGTACTCTTGATAATACCATGTCCCAAAAAGTCTAAATTCAGTTTTCGTCTTTTACGCCCTCTAAGCGCATTTTCAAAAAACGTGAAACTTCTTTAGAGTGAGTGCTATAGGGCAAACACGATTACGATGAGAATAATTGAAAGTTTGCAAACTTCTTCCTCCTCCTCCTCCTCTTACTCTTACCGACAGCACGGCGATCATGAACGGAACAAGCCAAACGTAGACGCTTCGCGCATAGACAATGTACGGATGATCTTCGGGACCTCGCGGCGTTGCGCTAGTAACCATCATCGCCACCAGTGGATTCATGGTTGTCGGGACGAACAGTGAGTTTAGCGAATCGTTTAGCTCCAGAAACGGCGTCGTCCTTTCGTCGACTGTCCACAGCAGCGTTTGGTTTGTGACCATCGTCGTTCTTTCGGTGTGACTCTTGAATTGAAAATATATTGAGATTGCCAACTAACGCGCGTGAACAGAACGGAAAAACAGTGACTGTAGCTATGTTACTGGTGCTCGTGACTCTTAAAAGGGCAGAACGAATAGAGCATAACAGGAAATAAGTGTGTACAGGATGAGCATTAATCCCGATGTATCACTGCAACATCAAGACATTTTAGCGCCGCACATAAGTGTACGTGACGAGAAACGCTAAAAAAGAGTGGCTTTGCGTCCGCTGTGAGTGTGAGCGAGATAAACCGCAACAAGTAGACACAAGAAACGAGGGGCCTTATGATGAGACGATGATGCAGCAGCATCACCACAGCGCAGTAGCCAACACCCGCAGCATGCCTGTGTGGTAACGTGCACTGGTGAGGCCCTTAACCGAGCGAGTAGTGTGTATGGTGTGGCGGTGCCCTCCGAAATAAGGAACAATGCCAGGACGATGAAATGAAATTACTCGTGCGAGGTTTCTCCCGCTTCTCTTGAGAGATTTGGAGGAGCGCGCGTGTTCGACCTGTACTTTCTTTGGATTTAATTAAGAGAATCATCGCCGATCTCTTTATAGCCGCCTGAGCTTAGCCGTTGCTCTGCAGGCCGGTTGCGCACACACGCGTTTCAGCATCAAAACGTGACCAATTGACTCCAGGAATCCATAAAGTGTGGTTTTCTGTCACTGCAGGCATTTTCGAAGAAGACACCGCTCGCTGTGTATAAATTAAAAAAGGTCGGAAGTGAGCACAGCGCGATCAAATTGAACTAAAAGAGCCAACCTGACTTAGGAAAGGCTTAGGCTTTGATGAGCAACTAATGAACGGATTCCGCTTGGTTCTCACGTGGCCAGGACTTTTAAATTAAAGATCAAACCAGATGCAATTAGCCACCTTGAAATTGAAATTAACTAAATAACACAGTGTCCAGATTGTCCTTTAGACTTAGAAAGCCTAGAAAGCAGACGATTTTTGAAGGAAAAAAAACAAGAGCCAAGAGCATCCGGGAGCCGGCTCTTCAGTTAAAAAAGAGGCAGAGTCGACCCAAATCGAGACAATCTAAGCCTAAAATAGTTAACTTCTTGGGCTTGACTATCGAACAGGCCGCCTAGAAAACGTTGACATGACTGCTGCTCGCATTCAAAAGCATTTTAAGTCATGTTTTCGCAACGTTTTTAGAACGTAGGCTTACTGTGAACTGTTCTCCGATATAAGAGATCTAAACAACACATATGTTGAATTGTTCAATTGTAGCACCTCCTCTCACAATGAGCGTAGTGCATTGAAATCCTCAACCTACAATCGTACTACAAAACAGCGAATTTTAGGTTTAAAAAACAACAAAACGCGCTAATGTTCTTGCAATTACCTTCGATTACGGTACAAACGGCAATAAACAACAGCTTCAATCTTCAATTCTTAAAAACCACTCTCCGACCAAAGACCTTTTCTCAGGCAGACAGACCTCGCTGGATCAAACAACCTCATCTGGCACAGATCGGAGACCATTAAGATCATATGGCCGGCCAGCGAAGCTCTGTGTCAAAAACCGCGTCTTCACAAAATTGACATCAATAATAAAACAGCATTTTTACATCATTTTGACACATCATAACGAACATGAGATATCACATCGTCTTTCTGGTGTGTGTGTGTGTGTGATGTCTGAAAAACAAGCCTGACAGTCGGTTCGCGAGGGTAGTATTTAGCGGTTTTCTACGCAGAGGAGTTATGACACACACGTACACGCATTCGCGTATATAGACAAAAACAGAAAAACGAGATAAGGATGATGCAGCAGCTTGTGCGATGAAATTCCCCACCAAAATGTGTGCTGTTTTGAGAGGAATTCAATTATCTTCATTTTGCGACGAAAACAACGCCGCTAAAGAGTCGTCGGTCATTATGATGCGGTCAATTATGAACAGTTGAACTTTGCCGACGAGCAGGAGGAGGACATGCAAGCGAGCGAGTTGACACTCCGCAAAGCAATATGCACTCGGCAATCTTCACCGGCAGCACTTGAAGCGTTTGTCGTCCGCAAAATTGCTTTGGCGTCTCATTAGCGTACTCTTGTATAATGTCACTTTTGACGCGGTTAGTTGGTTTTCGAAAATTAAGAGCTATTTTTAAGCTCTTAAAAGGAGATGAGATGAAGTTTACACGTCTGCGTTTTACCTTCTTGGAAAAGGGATAATTAGCGTGTGCTTTCGCACAGAAGACGGACATGATCATTGAAAATAACACGGAATGACTCGCTCAGAGGCCGTAGAGTTTCGAGAGCAATCGTTCAATTGTGTTCAAATCGAATTTGGCGGTCTTTATGAGTCGAATTTATTTGACAATTGATGATCTTCAGCTGATCTCTGACTGTTTCTCTAGCTGGTGTGAGCTCTGCACTAACGCACTGATTGTGAAACGTTCTACGAAGTTTGCAACTAAGAAAACGCTTTAATGAACGTCTACTCAGTGGACGAATTGTTTTTTAGCCTAGTTTAACTACTTCCTTGGCACAGAACCAACGCGACTTCCTATCTGATCGAAAAGTGCAACTGACGCTTGGGAAGATAGCAGACTCATATACTCAAAAGAAGACTGAAACGAGCCGGGATAAGCAAACTTTGACGATTAAAAGAGTTTATAGCAATTTTAAGTGAATTACGGTTTTAGAAGCGGTGATGATTGCTCACCTTCTGGGCTAATACGCTTTTCCTAGCATTTGATCTTGGCATTCCATCTCATTTCAAGAGAGTTTCTGAGAGAGTTTTCAAGATTTTCAAGAGAGAGTTTAGTTCGCGATTCAATCTTCTCTAAAGTATGCTAATAAAGCACCAAAACAACGACTTTCAAGTTGATTTTTTGACTTTGAATCATGCTTGTTTATTGACAAAATTAGGCAAAAGTCTCGCTCTTATTTTTAGAAAACAATACGGCAACAATAAGAACTAACGCTTGGGCACCTTTGCGTTTTTCAATCGTCAAAACGCTAACAAAGCCAATCAGAGCGAAAAATCGAAAAAGCGTCCAAGGCACTGAGAGCTCGACGCGCTAATTATGAGCGTTGAGAAAGAAAGTATTCCAATTACAATCGGAAAAGCGAGAGGCGATATCAAAAAACAAAGGTCCGTCCGCGGGTTGAGGGGAGGAAGAGGAGGAAAGTGAAGTGAAAAGCAGCTATTAATTGAACTCGTTCAAGCACTCGCTAGGCAGCTAGCCAAAAACGGCCGAATCAAACGATGGAAAAAGAGCATTGCCTGTTTTTGGTTACTGATTGGCGTCCAGGCAGAGGGCACAAGGTTCGCTCCGTCCAGTTCACATTCAGTTAGCTGTGTAGCTGTTTACAGTAAGAAAAAGGAAAAGAGAAGATTTCTCGGAATTTCAATTCCGTTTGACTTACCTTCCGTGCGGATTTAATAATGTCATCGCAGACGTCATGCCCTTAATTTACAACCGAAATAGTGCTGACCTTAAAGGAACTTTAGCTGATTTTTCCGAATCTACACTGACGTAGAGTTGTAGTAGAAAAATTCAGTAAAAGTGTAAATCAGATCAGAGTGCTAGAACTGTTCGATTGGCTTTTCCATTAGTACAACAACCAACGGCATAATTCAAAAAACTCTTTTTTTCTTAATCGTTTGTCCTAAACGTTTAGAACATCAGTAACAACAACAACAGTAAGCACACATAAGGGTCAACTGCACTCAAAAGTGCATACAACCAAAGGAAGCGATGCATTTGAGCTCGACTCGCTAATCATGACTAAGGTCCAGCAAGAAATTACACACTCAGGTCTTCTATTTTCTGTTGTATTGCATTTTTGTTTAGCCATTTAAAGCATTATAAACTGAAGACCACACACGTCGTGATAACAGTATGTCCACAACATCCATTAGAGTGTTGATGAATACGACTAGACCTCTGTTTGCATTTTCCAATATAGCGTGGAGTTCCTGTGGAGATTTTGTAAGCTTCAAGAGCTTCAAGCTCTAACTAGTTTTATCAGAACAATAAAAAAAACAAAAAGAACCAATAACAACAATTAAGACGATAACAATAAATCCTCGTAACAACTAATACTCACTTCTCTGCAACGGTTTTGGGCACATTTGCACGTCGTTTATTAGCCTCCTTTTTCGCTGGCACCGGTTTCTTTGGTGCTTCTTGTTCTTTCGGTTTTTCGGCCTCTTTTTCAACTGAAACACTGACTGTAGTCACGTCCACTTCTTCTTCTTCTTCTTCCACCGCTGCAACGTCTACAAGACCGGGTGAACTAGAAGTCTTCTTTGTGGCGGCGGCTTCCTGGCGATACTTGCGACAAATCGTTGCTGTATCGTAGGAGCACACGAAAAAATTGTCCGCAACACCTAATAGATGACCTTTCTTGCTCTCTACGCTGTGACTGCTACCAGCAAGCTCCATTGGCTGCTCGTCGTCCTCGTTTTCTGGTAGAAATGCCATGACCTAGGTAGATTAATTGGAAATTTGCACAACGCTTTGTGGGCTAAACCAACATTTTTGATCTTGTTCTCCTGCATACTCCGCGAAACGTTAATCAGTTCATTGCTGCCATTGATTTTAAGGTAGCATTTGCCTTTCTTCGTGAAGACCAACTTGCCCATTGAAGTGCCACCAGGGATGTCTTCCATACCGTGCGCGTAATCATCCTATAACAGAGGAAATAAACTAGCATTAGAAGCAGACATAGTGCTGACTCACATCAAAAACATTGACTGCACTAATCTCGGCTGTCGTTTCCGATTGCTCTGCTTGAGGCTCTGATCCTCCCATTACAGTTTGGTACTCCTGCTTAGTCATAATCTTCGAGTTGGCAAAAGTTGACATTCCAGCAGGGAATTGGAATAGCATAGGTTTTTGGAATTTCTCTAAAAATTAAAGAATTAACTATTGTTTTGTGGATTCATCGTACGATCATGAAGAGCCTTTAGCTTTGAGCCGCCAATGTTGCGAAGAGATTTCACAGTTCGAGTAGGAGTTGGGATGACTTCATTTGTCCGTGAGCAGCTGGAACAAAGTATCAGAAACAGCAGTAAAACCCTAAACCTACATTTGTGGTTCGACGTACGATTCAAACTTGTTACAATTAGTGACAGCAACAATTTCCGGCATGTCTTTGTGTGGAAGGCACCGGGGAACAACGTCGCCGTGAATTTCGATTTGATAATTCAGTCGTAGCTCCTCCAAGCCTTCTTCGTCGGCTTCTTGATCTGACTCCCAGAGTTCTTCGTAGGCGGCGAGTCCGGTTTTTGCGGGATCCTTGGCCTTTGGGGCGAATTTCTCGTCGACGTAGCCAACAACTTTTTCATTCCTGGCGCGATCGGCTGAAATAATTCACATTTGGAGTTTTGGTATTAAAGGGGATCTCAATATCTATTTGATTGGATGGTTTGTCAGCCCTATTCAGGTTAAAATAGCATTAAAGTAGATAGTATGAACAGAAGCAACGTGAATTAGCATGCACGTGGTTGGTTGGTTGGTTGTTTAGCTGAATAGCAGCATAGGATGGTGCTTCCTCTTTTTAGTCTCTCTGAAAGCTTAGGTTGCGCTGATCCTTCAGCAGAGTGCTTCGCCACCGTTGTGATTGTATGAAAAGAAGAAATGTGGTACTTTCAACCCTATGTTTTAGCTAAACTTTCGAAAAATCGAAATTCCCTGAAAGTTAATCTAATTTCTCATTCTTACCTTCTTCAAATCGTTTACGACGTTCAGCTTTGGAGCCCAAGTCCATGGATAAACTCGGCATCAGTTCATGAGTTTGCATTTTCTCAATTTCTTCCGCTGTGTACGTGTTCTTGACCACTGGAGCTCTAGAACCACCTCGACCACCTCCACGAATGCCTCCTCTGCCGCGACCTCTGCCTCGAGCACTACAACACAGGATCGTAGAGTAATTAAGAAGATTGCGAGTTACCTATGCTCACGAGGAAGCCTCTTTTCTTTCTTGTCCGTTGAAGTCGCTGGTTTGGACAGGACGAGAGCTTCTTGTGGGATGAACATTGGCCTCATGGGTCGTTTCGAACGTGGTAGGCTTTCATCTTCAGCACGCTTAGGAACAACAAACGTTTTAGCTGCAGGCTTTTTCTTTGATGACTCGGCAGTGGAAGTTTCCGCATTTGGCTTCGCCACCTCACTTGTAGTCTTCTTCTCTGCTGGGTTTTCAGCTGATTTAGACTTCGCTCCTTCGCCGGACGATTGCGTTGATCCTTTAGTAGACGTTTTGACCACCGGTGTTGTTTTCTTTGGGACTTCTACAGCACGTCTTGGAGGAGAAACAATTGCAACACCCGCTAGTGCTTGTGGTTTAGAAGAAGGCGCCGTCGCAGGCACCTTTGATACCGGTGGACGTTTTGGAGCAATCGGAGCTTTCCTCTTCTGAACACCGGCCGGTTTCTGTTTGGGCAAATCCTTTGAAACCGCAGCAGTTTTGCGGCCTTTTGCTGGAGGTTTCTCAGCAGCCCCATCGGGTTTCTTCGAAACCTCTGGTTTATCCATGTTTTCTAAATATTCTACGCATTAAAGAACGATCGATGTACACGAAATGAGAATGATGCAATGCGACCGGTGTGGATCGCAGTTTTTGCATCACTTCAAAGCGGAAATTCACGTCAAAACGAGCGAGCGAGTGGCCGGATTTGCTCAAATAAATTTCCAACAGCGTTTCAGTCAATTAAAGCGACAAATAGTGAAAATGGACACGTTTTTGAATCAGCAATAGCTTGCTTTTTGTGTTCCGAATTGGGCTACTGAAACTGCAAATTTCAACTTCCATCTCACCATGACAACTAAGACAATTCGAACGTTCGGCTCGGTAGTAAAGTTGACTGATTTCTCGGCACCACCTGTTTGTCGAGATCAATGCGACCATCAGCCAGGCCAGTCGACTTTAAAGAAATCTATTTTACCGCCTGTCACGTGCGCAACCATCTTTTCTCTGCTATGTGTTGATTATTTCGTGATATAACACGGTCAATGAACATTTTTTGGAGCTCAAATAGTTACATCTGCTTGATTTTATGAGCTAATTCAACTGCACGGAAGTCAACATGGTGATTGCCGTTTGCAGCTTGCCCGAAAGTGTAACATTTTGCTTCAGCAATGCCTTTGTTTGCTTCGCGGTGTTCGAAGTTGACCGTAGAATGCAGAGCTTGCGTTTTTCATAAATTATTCTCCGGAATCTTCGTGGGCGTCGAGCTTGGAATACTATGAAGTGATGGTTAAGCCGTCTTATGCTTTCAGAAAGAAACGAATCGTCCAAGCAGCCCAAAACAGCACCCCCCAGCGCCAGGCCTCAAAAGCCTTGCTTTTCCCTCCACCATGCCCCGTAAAAACAACAACAACCAACAAAGACATGACCCTCGTAGCGACAGACTGCGAAGGCTCACTCGTGCGTACCTCTCTCCCCTGCAGCATCACAAAACTCGGGTAGTGGAGACTACGTTGAATCGAGTGGACCACATCTATTTGATGGGTAAGCGTTTAGAACATTAAGGAATTACTATTTACAAGAAGTCAGAGTTGCTCAATACTAACCGTGAGCTTATTTAGTTCAAAAAACGATCGTCGAATATCAAAGTGTCACCACCGGTCTGTTCCCGCGTTATTCAAAAGATGAAAATGTTGGTTACGTGAAGGACAGCATCTACTGCGCGATGGCTTGTTGGGCTTGTTCGATTGCCTACAGGTAAGCTTTCGTTGTAATTAGGCTTAATTTCAATTGAATTCAAACTGAAAATTGACTTCTAAAGCTCAGTACTGGCGACACAGATATAGCAAGCGTCAGGATCAGTCAGAGACCTAAATTCGTGTTCAGAAACAGACCGGTCGACTGGTCTTTAAGCATGTCCTGGGTCTTTCTTGCGCATTAGCACTGAAATTCAAACTAAGACCCATTAGTTTTTTCATTTCCATTGATTCCAGACGTTTGGACGATGACCGCGGACGCCAAACAGAACTTCGTCAAACAGCCGTGAAGACGATGCGTGGAATTCTTTTCTCGTGGATGCTGCAGTCCGAAAAGGTGACATCCCACTCTACTTTACCCGTTTTCACGATTCTGCTATCAGGTGAACATGTTCAAAGACAAGAATACTCCCGAATACGCTCTTCATGCGCGATTTGACCTTTCGACGGGTATGGAACTTTTGACGCCTACTGACCACTTCTATGGGCATCTGCAAATGGATCTTATTGCGTTGTATTTGCTTGCTCTCGTCCAAATGACCGCCGGTGGGATTCAAGTAATCGCTGATGTTGTCTATTCGATTCTATAGCTTGCTATTCAGGTCATCTTCACCCACAGCGAAGTGTGCTTTGTGCAGAATCTCGTCTTCTACATCGAGCGAACATACCGCACTCCCGATTTCGGCATGTGGGAGCGCGGAAATCGTTACCACGTCGGAGCACCGGAGCTTCACGCGAGCAGTCTCGGAATGGTCAAGGTTGGCGCACATCTATTCACATTTAGCTGAATGACGACAGTTTTCAGGCTGCCTTGGAAGCAATCAATGGATTCAACGTCTACGGAGCGAATGGAACAAGTGCTTCGGTCATCTACGTTGACATTGACGGTCATAATCGAAACCGCACCACTTTTGAGACTATTCTACCTCGTGAATCGAATTCAAAGGTTCGTTCAGCAACCAAATCCCGCGAATATTCATTCAATTTTGTTCTAGAACACCGATGCGGCTCTTCTTCTTGCTATCGGATGGCCAGCGTTCGCTACACACGACAGTAAGCTCTTCGACAAATCACTCAATAAATGCGTCCGTCGCCTGGACGGAAAACATGGTCTACGCCGATATCTCCGCGATGGCTATCGAACGGAGTTGGAAGATAATTCGCGGCATTTCTATGAGGATCACGAAACGTCCTGTTTTGATGGAATTGAGTCGCAATTTCCAATGTTCTACTCTTACATCACTATTACTGGTAATCGAAGCGATCCATCTAATCCTCTAATGTTACAATTTTCAGCTTTGCTACGAGGCGATCAGACGTTAGCCGAAAATTATTGGAACAAGTTGCAGCGATTAATGGTCCCAGGAGATTACGGTAAGTGGCATGAATTCAGAGATGAAGAGAGATCTATTTATGTTTAGCGGCAACCTACAACGTTGTTCCTGAATGCTACTGCGTCGATGAGGATCACATGGAAGCTGAAAAGAAATCACCGAATTCTCAAGATTACTACGCAGTGAATCCTATTGAGTTTGGACATCATCTGTGGTCGAATGCCGTCTATCTCATTGCGTATTTACTAAGTGAGCTGGTCCTTCAACACGTATAAAACGTTTATTGCTCGTTTAGAAGAGAAACTGATTCACACTAGCGATTTGGATCCTATCTACCGTCATCTCCCAGCCTGTCACAGACCGAAAACTGCAAACAGGCATTCGGCGTTCAAGGTTTCTAATAATATTGAGGCATCATCACTCGTGAATCTGTCTCTAGGGAAGCATGGAAGGCGATCCGGTAGTCAATGTGGCGCTCATTGCCGAATCAAGTCACTTGCAAATGATGCTCTCCACCTACGGTATCACAACACAAACACCGTATGAAGTGGACCCGATTCAAGTTTGGCCAAGTTGGAAAATGGTTAAAGTGTTTGAATCGCTCGGACGAAGCGAATCAGCGCAGCTGACCGGTCGGCCTCCTCGCCCCCTCGGTCCCCTGAACACCAGTAAGGTCTTCCGTGTATTTGGAGAGACCGTCCTGTGCTATCCGTTGCTATTCGAAGTGAAAGATTTCTATATTAGCTCCGATCCGTCTGTGCTGATCGATGATATCAAGGTGCTCTTTCTGTTTGTTTATCGCATCAGCGTAATTTGCTAATTTCAGAGAGATATCGAATTCGTTGCAACTCGATGGAAATTGGCCGGAAGACCGACGTTTTGCATTGTTCTGCGCGAAGAGAACGTAACCGGCGACTACTTCAATCTGATGCTCGAGCTTCTGACCAGCCTACAGAATGGATTCGTCAATGGCATTCGAGTCAGAACTGGGCGTATTCACGTAAGCACGGTTATTATAGATGGATAAATGGGAGAATTCTGTTTAGCAATTGCTGAATACCGGCTGCGCTGAGCATATCGACTTTGCTAATCCGGACGACGTCGATTTTGAGACTGGAATCATTGATGAACTAGCATCTTCGAATGAATTGATAAAATCGAGAACAAGTCTGCGTTCCCTCACGCTTCTTGACATCAAATCAAAAGAAGCGGACTTCCGAACAATGACCGATCATGCGTTGCATCAAATCATCTCTCGTCATGATGTCGACGATCTTCGAACAGTCGCCTTTGCCATAGCCGTCATGTGGAAACGCTATTCATCCCAATTTACTGTTGCCGGAGGTAAGTACCCTGGAATTTTAGTTGAATTAACGCTCTGCGCCTCATTTCAGAGTCTCTCCAAGTGCGAATGGAAAAACTGTACCGACAAGCGTGCGCCTGGAAGATGTGGTGGCTTGTCCGCTACTGTGCGGCGATTCTAAAGAAGATCATCAACAGTTTAGCGCCTGGCATAACGAATATGCTCGTCCGAGGAAAGCAAGTGACCCTGGGAGTCAAGAGCATGCGCGAGGTAACAATCAACAAACCGACGACTCCCGGCGAAATTGCTGAAATCTTGTTCAACAGCTGTCATGAAGATGAGCCACAAGCGGCGGTCTTTCAGCAAGAGCTTCTCATTGCTTGTTCTGATCTGGTATTGGCTTATTTTAACCGTTCTAAAATAATTCTTTAATGATTCAGATTTCACACAATCCTAGAGCATTTGATGGTGTGTTGACGATTCGCCTGAGTTGGTTGTCCGAGGCGCTATCCCTAATGGCCAACTTCATCAAGAGCGCGAATATTGGCGGCAAGAATACGGGATTCCCACCGATTCCGAATATAACCGGAGAACCAGGTATCATTAGCATCAACGTAAATTACAGTCATTTCTTTGCTTTACAGATGAAATTATCAGCGTCTACGATTTACCTCCGACGACCGTAAAGACGATTATTAGCTCGTTGATGACCAAGAAGAATTGGCATTTATTGTAAGCACTTGTTCGTCTCTTTTGATTTCAATTCGATTTGATTATTCAGCTCATCTCTGCAAACTCGGCGTTTAAACGGCGCACTGAATCGTGCACCCACAAATCTCTACGACCGTGTGTGGAAAATTCTAGAACGATGCAAGCGAGGAATCGTTATTTCTGGGCATCTTCTGCCCCAGGTGACTTGCAGTGGGACTTTGGACAATCGTTACGAATGTATTGGTGTTTTAGCAACCGACCCTAAGCGATATGACCCAGTTTGAGCTGACTTTTTCATTCAAAATTGAATCGATGATGAGCGCGATCGGTCATCCGGAATATCGACAAATTCTGGTTGAGGTGCGCGCACACGTTTGGCTATTGATTGATTGCTTATTCTGATTTAGCTGCTTTGCATAATTGCCACGATTATGGAGAGGAATCCAGAGATCTGCTTCTCCGAGCAGCTACACTGCGATGAGGTTTGTGCTTGACTTCATGTCTCATACGATTGACTCCATTGCAGTTGATCCATATGGCGTTTGTGCGCTTTTGTAACGAGAACAATATTGCCGATCACAAGGATATGACGCCGTTCTATCAACTAGATGAGAATAACCTTGGATGCTCGACCGCTACTTATCTCACAAAGGTGCGACGAGAATCGACGCTGGTTACATACAAATGCAATATTTAGGCTGTGATTGATACCGTACTCAAAGGCGGAAGCATTAAACGAAGATTCAGCGTGCTTGGTGATGAAATGGTTGGCGAATCTCTTCTTGCGGCGACATCGGAGAAGAAACAGGATGATGTGTGCCATGTTAGTTAGGTGCTCAATGTGTACATTCTTATACCATAGTAGTTCTCGGCCTATAGACTGACCCTCAACTGTAGTTGATCTGTGGTCAATCGATCAATTAGAGGGTTTCAAATTAAAGATAACGTTTGATTCAGCAATGTATTCTTTGGTTTGACAGGATTCGCACTGATCTGATCAACTGATCAACTTAATGACGATATCCACCGGAGCTTCCTCCATCTTGCCACCCGTTGGTGTCGAGTTCGACGACAGAAGGACCGACGATCTCTTGCACTCCACACGAAGAAGGACAATGTCCGCCGAGTTCTCCAGACTCGCCAGGCGTACCAACCGGTCCAGGTGGTCCAGGTTCACCGCGTTTGCCGGGAGGACCGGGTGGTCCAGTTTCTCCGAGAGGTCCGGGAGGTCCAGGATTGTTGCTCGGAAGTCCATTAGGTCCAGGAGGCCCCTTGGGTCCGCGAGGGCCGTTAGGTCCAGGTGGGCCTTTAATTCCGGTTCCGCCAATGCTGTCGTCTCCGGGAGGTCCCTTGATTCCAGGCTCGCCTTGATCTCCACCAGGTCCGGGAGGTCCGGCCTCTCCAACGCGTCCAGGCTTTCCAGGGCGGCCGGGAAGACCGGGGTGACCAGAATCTCCGGGATTCCGGGTCTTCCGGCCTCTCCTTGAGGTCCGCGGTTGCCAGGAGGTCCAGCAGGACAGATGACACTGAAAAGCGGCAATAGCAAATCAAGAAGCAGAATAACTGACTTACCAAGGGAAGCTGGGTTCGGGATCAAGAGGAACATCCAGTCCATCAAGTCCGGACTTTCCGGGACGACCAAGCATACCGTCGACTCCATCTTCTCCGTCAACTCCAGGAGGTCCTGGAGGCCCGGGAGGACACTGCAATTGAACGCAGCTAGTGCATTGCGCGTTGTCCTCGGAGTTCACTGCGTCGGCGCCATATCCTTGACGCTTAGCACGTCCGTTGCTCTTCACGATGACGATATCACGCCAGATGCCACGGGAGGTAAACTTGAATTCGTCCATGCGCATCTGCAGACGACTCTGCGCATCATCGAGGCGATAGTAGAAGAAGGGAAGGACGACGGCAATAGTGAGGAGGCATGCGACGCTAACGCCCGAAGCGATGTACGCGACCCGGCAGTGATCACCTTTCTCGGTCATCGTTGACTGTCGAGAGTGACTGCGGGGAGATTGGCGCGAATAAGGGGGGAAGAGGTCAAGGCGACCTGAATTTCGCGACCGAATAACCCGAATAGCCGACTCCTCCTGTGTTGACGTGAGTGATATGCAACAAAATCGTACCTTTCCTGCTCAAAAAACATTCCAATTTGGGTGCTGTGACTACGGTGGTTACGGTATTTGTCGTCGTAATGGTGAAATACACTCTGTGCTGCGATTGAATGCGTTTCGTTGTTGATGTGTCGAGTTGTTTGCCTCTATTCGACTAAATTTAACTTTTCACGAGCTGCATTGAGCCGACGATCACAAGCCGACTTTGCTCTGTTACAAAACATCAATTTCTAGAACGTATATGCCATTTATTCAGTAAAATAGTTATCAGGCATGCATGAGGGCAGTTATTAATAGGTTAGGTAGCAAGCGGCGCCTTGCTGATACTCATAACTGCGAATGTAGGCGAGAATCTCACACGAAAACTCGAATTCTCCAAGTTGGAAAAGATTCACAGCAGCACAATTGTGATTCACACACGCCTCCTTGCACTGATCGATGTCCTAAACAGTTTGATAATCAGTGAATCGAGTGAATCTCCGGCAAACCTGCACTCGTTGGATTTCGTACACTTTTCCACCCTTGCATTCCATATTCTGGCGGAGATAGAACGTTTTTCCGTTTACATATTGAGCGGAAGGAAGAGCTGAACAGAATTTATTCATTAAAACGATTGATATCAACTTACATTGGCAGCAAATGGCGATCCCAATAGCGAGAAGGAAGCTGGCGGCACCCATTGATCGAGTAGAGAGAGTTGAACCTGAAATTGAGTCAAACTGAGTGAGTTTTCGCTCGACTCCCGCTGGCTGCTCCGTTACGGTCTCGCCTATGCGCATGCATCTCGCGCTCACTTTTATACGATCTTCAATTTGTCATCCGGAAAACTGTTTTCAATAAATTTTATCGCTTGGTGACGAAATTCTATAGAAGAATCTACGCTTTGAGCCGTAAGAGCCCTGCTCAAACAAATATCTTGTTGGTCAATGATGAAAAATCAAGCAGATTACACATAGAACGCATGAACTCACCTCGAAATAGCGATGAAAGCATAGCGCACCCGATCGAGGACGACCACAACTTTCCAAATGGCGTTTAAGAGCTACTGGATTGAGTGCGGCCCTCGGGAAACATGGGTTATCCTCAAAAGGACAATAACCGGTTGAGCGCAACTGGACTCATGGCGTTTGTTGACAATACTCTCTGTTCTCAGTAGTTACTGGTTGCGGTAACACATTCGAGAAAGAGACCATATCTGACCACTTCGATGAGTAAAAAAGGGAACAATGCAGGTGAGTGGGCGCTGTTGTTGCTCGTTTTTTTGAGCGAAGGAGCCGAACGAAGACAGTATAGAGACAGTGCGATGGTGCTCAGCAACAGTATCAAACTTGACAACTCGAGAACAAAGCGATCAACGTCGCAGTCCGCCGGCTCCTTATTCCGGCATCCGTTATTTCTCTAAAGGTTGCTCAGAAGCGTTGCGGTGTGGGCTATTGTCATCAACTGAATCGGAGCGTGGATTCTCCTGCTACGCAAAGGTTGTCGGCGGTGTCGTAACTGATGATTTCTGGAGAAAGAGACCATATCTGACCACTGACCGTTAACAAATAGAACGAAACAGGCAAATTGTTGGTAATTTTAGTGTATAGAGACTGTGCGATGTTGCTCAGCAACAGATCAAAACTAAAAAAACGAAGCAAATCAACTCGACAACAAAGCGATCATCGTCATCGCCCGTCTCCTTATTCCGCAATACCCTCATTCCTTGAAATGTTGCTCCGAGGCGTTGCAGCGAGGTTATTGTTATCAGCTGAAGCTGCGATGACATCAGAGCATGGATTCCCACACAAAGGAATTCCGTTGTCGACGGTGTCGCTGATGACTTCTCATTGTCGCCGCTATTTCTATTCGCATTTGCGTCAACGTGATATTTTCGTTGATGTCTTCAGCTTCTAGCCACTCGCAGACTGCTTAGTCAGGCTGCTTACGTTCTTCTAGCTAATTTTGGTGTTTTGACAAAGGATAACGAGAAAGGGAGGCGCCGTAGACACTTGAGGCAACAATCGTCAAATCTAGTTGTTTTGAAGGATTTTTTGACGCATTCATGACTATCCGTTCTCAGCATCGACTTAGATACAACACAGGTTAGATACAATCGAATCTGCTCTCTTTAACACGTCTTTTGCGTAAAGCGAAAACCGCAAACAAAGTATCACTTTTGCGAGTCGAGTGTAACCGACTGTTGCAGGTGCAGTCGTCCGCAAAGGGCGGCTGTCGCGCTATCTGCAAATGCACCGAGAGATCGAGGCGTTTGAAGCGCATTTCTCGTCGCACTTTGGCCCGTCGACAGTGTGTGATTGCGACGTGACCCGTCCTGAGCGGCGCAAAGGCACTTTTATATGTGTGCACGTGAACGAGATGTCTTCTTCACATGAATACTGTGCAGCGACGCATCGTTGCAGCGAGATAGGGAGGACGGGAAGTCCGCTGTAGGCGCGTCGTCTGTCCGCGCTCGCCATGTCAATCGTTCGATTTTTCTTCACAGTCGCGGTCGGGTCGAGCGCCGATCTAGTAGTAGTAGCTGGCTGGCTGGCGCTGGGTTCAATCGTCTGTGGTGCCGCTGCAGAGGTGGTGCACGAACCAGCAAAGTGGAAGAGCTGCGGGAGGAGGAGTCGCCGCGCGTCGCTTCTTCTGTTTGGCTATGTCTCTCCGCTTTCGCTCTCGTTCGATCTTGCAAATGGGAATGGAAAAAGACGAATTTTGCGCGTATTTTCCTGTTTGGCACACTTGTTTTTCACTGGCCATCCCCTGAAAATGCGTACTAAAGACGTCTTAACTTTGTTTTTTAATAAAACTCATCGACGAGCAACTGTTTGAAGGTTTTGAGAGTTTTGACGACGGCCGCCAAAGAAATTGTTTTTGCAATCCATTTCTGTTTCCGTCGCTCGCGTTATTGTTTCCCATGCATAGTGATTTATTGACTGTTGAGCTGCTGATATGAACTCGTTATCAATTGGAGGTGCGTTGAATCGCACGATGAATTGTGTGGTTCGGTGGGTTGCGATTGCGTTGTCACATTTTTGTTTTTTCTGCGGGTGCTTGTCCCGTGTGCGTCGCCTTCGCCACGCTACAGATTCGCTTACATTAGTCAGATCAGTATGAGCAAATCACTGTATGAGATCGCGGCGTTTTCTCCGCACTTTTTGCAACCTTTTGCTGCAGTCGGATGAGGTGATTGGGATTGCTGCGATGAACTTCTGTTGGTGTGATTGTTTCCCATGTATAGTATATAAATGTGGTGTGGGCGCTGATATTTTGAGGCTACATTGTGTGGTGGGCGAATTTGCAATTTAAAACGACGCTCCTTGATGGCAGGTCGCTAATAGCCACAGTATTATGAGCCAATAGTAGGCGGGTTCTGTCGTTTTCCAACCTTTTTACTGCAGTCGGGTGATTAGTATTGCGATCAATTTCTGTTTCCGCCGCTGACGTTCATGTTTCCCATGTATAGTAAATTGCGGACGCTGATAAATATTACCTCGATATCAATTTAAAGTGGCGTTGAATCGCTCATAGAGTCACACCAGCGAGCCAACTGCATTCCATGTGTTGGAATTCCACTCATGCCACTTTGTTGGGTGATTGTTGGATGCGCGTCACTGTTTTCATCGATTCAAACCGCTTATTGTCCCAGTATAATCCGATCGAATATATTTCTGTGTTTGCAATTAATTCCGACGTTTTGCAGTTTTTGCAGCCGGGTGACTCGGCCATCTTGGAACGCATTAATCTTTCGTCAATCTTTCGGCGTTCCTTTCTTTGTTACACTGTGTCCAATTTTCGATGTGACAAGAGCGGTTTGCCTGGACTTGGTGTCTTTTAGAAGTAGAATGGAATGCACTTTTTCATTTGCTGGGTGTTTAACTATTGGAAGGACAATGAAAATGAATTTTTTTCACTTCCCATGGCTGTTAGAAGCCCTGCACTTCTCGCTATTTTGCTTGGATTTGAATGGGAAGCCTCGTGTTTTGTTTATGTGCGCTGATCGAAGCAAAGGGTGAAAAATCGAATTTATTGCCTGTTTTTCTCACGAGGCGGCGCCAAGCACGCCGTCTATTTATATCTTTTGGATATTTGTGATTTCGGAAATCGTCGTGAATTTCTAACATAAACGCCAATGTGTTATTGTTTGTTTCTTAATGTTGATATATTTCAGGTTGCAAAATGTCCGTAAAGTTTTTGACTGATCGAGTGGCGATTGTGACGGCCTCGACTAAAGGCATCGGATTCTCAATTGCAAAGCGTCTTGGCATGGACGGAGCTTCAGTTATTGTGAGCAGTCGCAAGGAACGAAATGTAAAGGTACAGAATTTTTCGTTTTTTTTGTATAGTGCGATGGTTGACTTGTCATTGATGGCTTAATCATTCGTCGTTGTTGTAGGAAGCTGTCAATGCTCTTCGATTGGAAGGAGTCGACGCCGATGGAATTGTCGCACACGTTGGAATTGCGGGAGATCGCAAAAAGCTTATTGATTTCACCCTTGATCGGTTAGCCCTGTTGGGAAGTTATTGTACTTACAATCACATTTTAGTTACGGGAAATTGGACATTCTTGTATCGAACGCGGCTGTCAACCCTCACTATGGAGATTTGCTCAGCATCAGCGATGCCCAGTGGGACAAGTTGCTCCAATTAAACGTTCAAGCCGCTTTTTTGTTAACGAAAGAAGCTGTCCCGCATTTGGAGAAAACGGGGAATGGAAACATTGTTTTTGTGTCATCTGTTGCGGGATATGCGCCCATCGAAGGTATTGGAGCATACAGTATCATGAAGACTGCTCTCATCGGTGTGAACAAGACTCTGAGTCAATCTCTTGCTCATCGGAATATTCGGGTTAACGCGATTGCCCCCGGTAATTATGGTCGTTGTTGTTCACAAGTTTACAGTTCTCGTTTTGTAGGCATCATTCGCACAGAGTTTAGCAAGATGCTTACTGATAATCCCGATTCATCTGCCAACGTTGACGTTCGCCGTACCATTCCACTCGGACGAATTGGTGAAGCTGATGAGTGCGCTGGTGCCGTTTCCTTTTTGGTATCCGATGAAGCAAGTTATATGACTGGAGAGACCATTGGAATTAACGGCGGGATGCAATCTCGGTTCTGATTTATTGCAGGGTCTCTCTATCACTGATCTCGTTTTTGAATATAACTCGGTTTACGAGTACGTTTTTTTTTATATGTAAGACGAAAATACTTTTGTTTTGTATTTGTTAATGTGTGCCTTACGGTTAATCCGTTGACCCCTGTGGATTTCTCTTACTTCGTTGATGTATATTCCATCCAATTCATCATTGCACACTATTTGTTGATTGTTCTTGGATGTTGTGGATGAATACGTGTTGGATAGTGTCATTGTTCTAGATGATAATTATCCTTTCGAGCTCAATTGTGAAGTATATTTGAATGGGGCTGATGGTAAATTCATTTTCAAATGAAATGGCTGAGAAGAGATTACAATTTCAAAGAATTTGTTCGGCAAGCAGGGCAAAGACAGCAAGAAGCATTTTCCCCCGAGCGATGTGACCTGATCATTACGTAGAAAATAATGGTGATCTGTTTTCTCGCGATGCCTGTGGACTTTCGTTGATGGCGAGCCTAGTCAACTTATTTCAATCTGCGCACGCGTTCGTGGATAGCCGATTCTTCGCTCACGTCAGGCTCAAAAATAGGAATTCCAAAATCACCGCCAACTACGAGCAAAAAAGCGCCGAGCGTTAAATTTCGCTGGCTCGAAGCGATTTTCAATGAAAAGTTCCACCGAAATGCAGAGAAGTGCTGCTGAATTGTTTGTCCGATCTCTGCTGCATCACTGGCAACAATATGCACATCGGCTTCCTGCTTTGCGACGAAGAAGAGGTTGTATACGACGAAGCTGATGATGACCGAAGAACGCAAACAAGTAGGAAGCAAATAATTATTTCAACAGTATTTATGTAAATAAATAACGACAATCAATAACATACTAATCTTCAATCGCGATGAACCGGGTTCCCATGCGGCGCGCGGAGCGTTTCTTCGAAGCTGTCGCACCAGCGGGGTCTGCCATGATCTTGAAGACTGATGGAGTTCGGGGCAGTGGACCGACGTCGGGATTATCGATGGTTATCGCTTTCGGAGAATCACTGGAGATCTTCGAGGGAAGAGACACGTCTTGAAGGATGGTTGGGAGTTCGCGAGGCTTCTCATCTTCAACATTAAGAGTCTTCAAGATCTTCTCCAAATCACGGCTATCGAATCGAATCGCATTTTCTTCAGGTTGCAGTGGACCGACGTCGGGAGCAGCAGGGAGAATTGAACGACGAGCTGGAGGAGCAGACTGGCTTCGATCCTTTCGAATGTTCTCTTCACTGGAATTCGATTTCGCTGCGAGTTCAGGATTCGATTTGCATTTCGTCATCGTTTCTTCGGTGTTCGCCATTTTCTTGGTAAATCGTCGCTGATTTTCGCCGTTCTGTTCGTTTCGATCGCTTTATATACCGTGCAACTTGCTCCATGTCTGATCGGCCGGTGGAGTGCACTCTACGGTCTGAAACTGAGCTCTGCAGAGACGAATTCTTCTGAAATAAACGTTCTTCCCGTCGTGATTTGTTTACAAAAACGCCGTCATATATTTGTTTCTCAATGCTTATCTCTCAATATATATTTCAGGTTGCAAACCCACGTTTGCGAAACAGGAAATCGACCGACCGCAAGCAGCAGCATCCAGCAGCGCTGAGTCCGGAGATGTGTTTCAATGAACCTGGACAAATGAACGATGGACCCGTTTGTCGCTGTTCTTGGGCTTCGAAACAGTATGGCATTCGGCACAACATCTTCGTTGGCGAGCAGAGGATCGATCAGTGTGATCTGAAGTCAAAGTAAGTTAGATTCAAGCTGTGTTCACTCGGTTTGGCGCGTCTTACTCTATGATCACATTTATGAAGCACTAAACGAGCGTCAAATAATTAAATAATTGCCCATCGCGCCTATTCTGCCCAGAAAGCAGATTGAATCAGCCATTTCACACTTCATCTCGATCATTTTCAGCAATCTCTCCAAGCTTCACCACTACTTCATGAAAGTAACGCCGAGTCCCACTGAACAATGCCGCAAATCGACCAAAATCTACAACGACAATAAGAAGTACGTTTTCGAAGGATTTTCGGTGTTTTTTCATCGAAAACTACCCGAATATTTCCCACAGAAGCCGGTGAACAAGCTCAGCCAAGAGTTTCACGTCGTTTTCCAGGAAGAGAAGGCACCGGAGGTAAGTGAATGTCGGCGATAGCTCCTATTCTCACGGTTCTGTGTTTTAGAATTTCACTGTCGGCGATTTGGAAGCTTTCCACACGTATATGTTTGATCATCTAATGGAGATGTACGATTTGGATCGCCGCGCGAAGGGTGTTGCCGATGGATGTCCAATCTATCACTGTCTGCCTCGATTCGTCCACGAAAATCAAGGTACTGAAGCGGAAAACGTTGACGTTTATTATCCAAATATTTCAGTTACCCAACAGATCGAAGTTTTACCGATGGCGCTTGTCCTGAACCATATTGTCGAATCGTTCCAGCCTGCATTCGATGACAAACTGATAAACAAAATGCGCCGCGATGAGAAGCTCTTTTCTGATGTTGCCTCGCACCTCAAAGGTCAGGTTTTCATTAATCCAGAGAAGGTAAATTAATTCCCGTTATTATGAGCTATGAGCAACGTGCTGTTTGTTGCAGAGACCGGCCGCGATTCGAGTTGATTTGATCGACAGACCAGATTATTACTCCCGTAGCATAGAACGTGATTTCAAGCCAGTACTAACGCATCTTGGCCTGCGTCCCAGTGCCTACTCCTACAACAGCCATCCAGCTTATCCGAACGCCACGCGGACCTTCTTGAAGATGCGACACCACATGACCATGCAAGACAAGGTCTCCGCCGAGGACAAACAGAAGCTGCTTGACCAGGAGGCGCTAATCAAGAAGATGAAGGCCGATTGTCAGTACAAACGCGACGTGACGGTGTCGGTGAGCAGCCGCGGCTTCTATCGGACGAGTTTCTACTCGGACATTGTGCAACATTCCATTCTGCTCGATCTCGCCTGCTCCCACGTGCGGTATCACTGGTGTCTCGGCACGTTGGAGGAGCGCATCAAGTACAAGTTCAAGAATCGCGCTCTGCTGGAGCTGGCGATGACGCATCCGTCGTTCCGTGCCAACTACGGCACGAATCCGGATCACACGCGTAATAAGCTCGTCAATTGTGGCGTTCGCGTGAAGAGTAAAAATGGCAAAAACGGGAATGGATCGTTCAATCAGCAACAATCGCGGAGAAAAGGTGATTTCACATATTCGGAACAAGTTCCAGCGAGGGTGCTATAGGGACAAAGCATCATTATGAGTCGCAATTTGCGACGCTTATTTAGAGTGAAATAAAAGAGTTTTTCAAGAAGCAAAAGCTCTTTTGAGAAAAATGCGCCATAAACAGCAAAGACAACACCTTTATTTCAACAATTAATGACACACTTTTCAAAACATTTTTAACTTTCTTCGGATTTCTTGACTTCCCGGGGTGTAGGCTCCGGTTTCTCAGGTGCTTTCTCCGCCTTCACCAAGGATCTGACGGCCTGTTCAAAGGTGCGAAGACTTTGTTGAAGCTCCGCGACCTGCTCCAAAACCTTCTCCAATTCTCCGCTTTCGAATCGATTCAGATCTTCTCTAGGGTTGACTATAACTTGATTGAGGGACTTTGTTACTTGAGATCTCTTCATAGTTGTTACTGGGAACATTTTCTTCAGGCGTTTTAAGTTTTCCAGCGCCTGTTCTCCTTGTTCCTTCTGCCGGCAAACGACATATTCGAAATTCGAGCTTTTCTTTTACATCGCAACTTACTTTGAAATAAGCCGTCACATTGACATCCTATAAACTGTTAAAATGAACAACATAAATGCTAATGAATGTCAAACCTTCTCAAGCGAAAGGAAAGTCTAACGAAAGAAGTGGAGATGTGAACCGATAAGTCGCCCCTTCTTCAACAACTCCCTCAAGGTCAACCTCGTCGTACCGGTCATCGCCCACGTTCTTGAGGATCCAAGCATACGCATGCTTATCGCAAATCTTCAAATTCCTGTTGAGAATTCTTATAAGTGACTTGAAAGTA